>CAJNDV010013313.1:12138-28731 GCA_905221635.1 Symbiodinium sp. CCMP2456
TTTACATATACACATACATACACATATACATATACATATACATATACATATACATATACATATACATATACATATACATATACATATACATATACATATACATATATACATACATACGTATATATGTATATATATATATATATACGTATGTATGTATGTATGTATGTATGTATGTATGTATGCATGTATACATGGATGTATGTATGTATGTATGCATGTACGTAATGTACGCATGTATGTACGTATGCATGTATGTATGTATGCATGCATGTATGTATGCATGTATGTATGTATACGTGTCTTTATACCTATACATATATACATATGTATCTATACATAGGTACGTACAGATAGATAGATAGATGGATAGATCGATAGATAGACAGATAGACAGATAGATCGACACATAGATACATAGATAGACAGGTAGTTAGATAGACAGACAGACAGACAGATAGATAGACAGATGGATGGATGGATCGATGGATAAATAGATAGATGGATAGATAGATAGACAGATAGATAGATAAATAGATAGATAGATAGAAAGATGGATAGATCGGTAGATAGATAGATAGATAGATAGATAGATAGATGGGTGGATAGATAGATAGATGGATGGATGGATGGCTAGCTACCTGGCTAGGAAGGTAGGTAGATAGATAGCAAGATAGAGAGCATCAGATTAGATTCGGTTCAGTTAGGTTCGGGTTAGATTAGATTTTGTTTATGTATATGCATACCAACCTACCTACCTACCGACCTACCTACCCACCCACCCACCCACCCACCCACCTACCTACTACGTACCCTTCCTACCCACCTGCATACCTAACTGCCTACATACATATATATGTCAATATGAATCAATGTCGCCAGCGCAAACATGATGGTCCTGACAAGCACCGCCATAATCATCGTCATCACCGTCATCGTGAAGGACTTGTCATCGTAATTCTGTCACTGGTCACTCGAACTACTCGGGCTTGTAACAAGTATACATTCAGAAGAACTCAGAGCCACGCCGCACAACTGCCTCACTGTCAGCAGCCAGGTCCTGAAACCAGGAACATACCGGATTACCGGATCGAGGATGAGAGTGCAATGCGAGCCGCAACCCCTGAAGTCAAGGACAAAGCCATCAAATCCTTACTTGCACCCTCGCCCAAGCATCCCTCAACAGTATACTCCAGATCCTGCACCCTGCGGCTAGAGAGCCACAAAGCTCATCGCAATCTCAAAATCCGACAGCCGTCACCATTTACGAAAGAACAACAGACCTAACACGAAATCTTAAACTTCATGCCGCCCTGAGCCGTTGAATATACACCTGAATCGAAACCCTAAAACCCAAGCAAAGCCCAGCTGGCGACCCCACCCAGGCAGAGATGGCCGGCGCAGCCGTCGCAGCCCAAGCCAGGGACAAAAGCTCTGTAGCCTCCTCCTCTGGGTTTATGGGTTTAGGGTATATGGTTTTGGGGTTTTGGGTTTGGGTTTTTGGGTTTTTGGGTAGGTTTCGAGGTTATGGCTCATTGCTTTGGGGCTCGCTCAGGAAAGGCGGCTGAAAGCCCTCATCCTCCTAGAACCACCATGAGCATGCCTGTAGCCATGAGAATGCTATTCAACAAAACGAGACGAAAAGGACAGAAGAAGAAAGAAGAAGAAGAGTCAGGATGGCAGTCAGAGGCAAAATGTCTGCAGTACCCCAAACCCCTAAACCCCAAAACCCAAAAACGCTAAACCCCAAAACCTGTCAGAAGCAAAATGTCTGCAGTACTCAACCCTAAACCGTAAACCCTAAACCCTAAGCCCTAAACCCTAAACCCTACACCCTAAACCCGAAACCCGGCCTCGGTAATGAGAAGCCAATCCCGAAGCTCCCAGGGAGGCACCGACACGAAGTCCTTGAGATTGCTAAGGCCTCAGCGCAAAGGAGAAGGATTCAAGGCCATGTAGGGGCCTTAATAGACAGACTGGGTTTTGGGGTATAATATACTATAACTTATAATAAGGATCTCCCAAAGTATTATAAGTGTAGGGTTCTGGATCTGTGGTTTTGTTTCGGCCTCCTCGTTTTGCGGCGTAGGCTTTAAGGTTTTGGGGTTGAGGCTTTTGGGCAGAAAGGTCCAGGGTGGAGGTTCACGGATCCCCCACCTTCTTCATACGGTGAAACACTGCGGCAGCGGCATGGGATGTTCACCCAGCCTCCATTTTTTGGGCATCGAAGCCCCAAAACCACCGAAAGATACCCTAAACCCGAACCCCTCAACCCTAACATCCAAAGCACCTGGGCTTCCGGGCGGCGAGCACGCAGCGCTTTCACCAGGATCTCACCACCCTGCCGCAGTTGCTCCCTAAACCTCTACCCCAAACCCTAAACCCTAAACCCTAAACCCATGAACCCTGAACCCTGACCCCTAAACCCTAAACCGGACCCTCACAGCTCTACTCCCCAAGGCTTGAACCGCAGAGTCCCAAACCCCTCGTTCTTCAACTCCCCCTCCCCCTCCCCCCCCACAAACCCTAACCCGCAAACATCGGTGTATTATATAAGATCTATAGAGTATAATATGACCTAGTGTAGTTTATACTTAAAGTATCCTATTATTATTATTATTATATTATTGTTATTAGTATTATTAGTATTATTAGTAGTATTATTATTATTATTAGTATTATTGTTATAGTACATATACTTTCCATCATGTCCCCCAAGCCCTAAGCCCCAAGCAGTCCCCAAAATGGGGCCTGGCAAAGCGCAGCATCCCCGAAGAGCTGTTCGAGAGGCGCATCCGCGGAGAGCTTCCGACGCCCTGGGTTTAGAGCTCAGGGTTTGGTGGCTTAGTGTTTAGGGGTCTAGAGTTTAGGGTTTTGGGGCGTAGGACTTTGGGTTTAGGGGTTTAGGGTTTAGGGGCTTAGGGCTTAAGGGTTTAGGGTTTAGGGGTTCAGGGTTTAGGGTGCAGAGCTTCCGGGACTTCAGGGGTCTCGGATAGCCGGGGAGGGACGCTGTGGCTGGGCGGGCTTTCCAAACGTCGGGCTTGGGGCTTGGGGTTAATTTACATCGGTTGGGGCTGACAGGTCGTCTGCGAAGCCTTGTGGGAGGCCGGAGAGCATCGCGCGTGAAGTCCGACAGGTCCGCGGAGGGCTCGGCCCAAAGTCTGGGGTTCCCTCGACACTGCTACTATGATCGTCGCTTGCTTCTTTCTTCGAGTTCTAGGTAAACATAACAGCTCCTTGTTATTATTGCAGCGGTAAACTCGTCAACTACCCAGCAGTCAGGGTCTCTGTGGGGCAATGGCTCACGGGTTCAATGTGCCGGACGCGCAGGGGTAGAACCCAGGATCTTGTGGCCCCAGCTGGTCTGAGCCAAAGACGGCAGGGACCCATGCTTACCTTCCCCCGGGGACTGTGGGCAGCAACCGACCAAAACTGGCCTACCAATTCTGGCTTACGACGGCTGACACGACAAAAAAAGGCACTTCCCATAGTGTCAAGTGCCTCGCAAGCAGTTGGGGCGTCCTGACGCAAACGCCTGCGCCGCACCCGAGAGCCAACCTCCCAGAGCAACCATTTTCATCCTGGTGCTCTGTGGCGAACTTTGACAGGGCACCGCGATGTCTCCGCGCAGGATCTGTACACTGTACAGGGGACGCTGCGCTCTTGTGCTCCACCTTTGCAGTCAGTCCAGCTTCGCCTCGACGATCAAGCGAAGATGGCTGGACTTGGTAAGGACTGGCTCCCTTAGCCCTGGAATGCCAATGCCCTCTGCGAACGCAGTCACCACGCATGCACGTTTGAACGTGAACTCCAAGCCAGCCAAGGTGTTACCCGCAGATACCAGCCAACTACGGACGAAGAAAGCCTGCTTGGCATTCCTCGGCCGCTTGCGCTCGGCTCACTAGAAGAGCGCAGGCCTTGGACTGAGGCTGTCGGTGAGTGTGCAAACAAGGGCACAGACAAGAGCAAGCCGCTGCCCGGTTTCGAAACATTCGGGCGATACTTTTGCAGTGTTTGTAGCCGTCACCAGCAACTTGCACCTCAGCCCTCCATCCGGATCTGGGCCGGCCACTCATCAATGACGGGAAGCTCAGCACCTGCCGAAGGCCAGGAGGATCAGGCACTTCGGGGGCCCAAAACCCTGTTCTAATTATTGTTCTAATGATTAAGGCCCCTATATTACCCCTCTTTCTAAAGTTCGGGCGAGCCCGTTGGGAGTAAGGTTCTAGGGCTTTAGACTTGCAATGACCTGCCAGCCTCTTCCTTCTCCTCTCCTGTTGCTTACCTGGCTCCTGTGTTCATTCTGTTTGAGCAAGACCGACATCCCTAAGCCCAAAATTCGGAAAAGCGACCTCGGACAAACCCTGACATGGAACATAAACGAAAAGTGCCATCAGCAAGTGAGCAATGGAGTCTCTGGCAGCGCTCCGCCATACTATAGCGGACAGAACCTCCATCGCTTTGGGCTTTAATCCGGAAGTCGACGCTCGGATCTGCCAAAGCAGAGGAGGGCCTTGGCTTTGCGCATTGGAGGCGGATCGGGCACGCCTGGCCAAGGACAGAACGTCCAAGAGAGAAGCAATTCTGACCCGAATTGGGACCATCAGGATCCGTCGAAGGTGCAGAGACAACAGACTTTCGAAAATGCCTTCGTGCTGTATATCTTGGAGTTACAACAAGGATGGACACCTGAACAGCAAAATGGGCTATAAGTAAATCAGGAAGAGCGGCCACACCTCTGATGGACTGCACCCTGGCCTCTCTGCCAGAAGCACTTTCACAGCAGCTCGAGTCTGCTCGCTGTGCTGCGTGGCATTACCTCAAGTAATGGCGCTCGCACAGCTCAGGATACTTTTAATACCTCGGTTCGTCAGCCATCTCTGCCTGGAGCCTTCTACCCTACATCAGACCCATAAACTTCCATACCTCCAAATCCGACCCCAAATCCTAAACTCCAAACCCCAAAACCCCGAACCCTCAACCCTAAACCCTAAACCCTAAACCCCTAAACCCCTAAACCCCTGAACCCCCAAACCCCTAAAAACCCCTCTCCGGACTGGGCACCCCCGCGCACTGCGAAGACCCCGACCTCGCGCAGCAGAGGCATCTCGGGGTCCGCGTAGCAGTGGGACAGCAAGATGGGCCTCGGTATAGGGTTTAGGGTTTAGGGTTTAGGGTTTAGGGTTTAGGGTTTAGGGTTTAGGGTTTAGGGTTTAGGGTTTAGGGTTTAGGGTTTAGGGTTTAGGGTTTAGTAATTTCGTGGCCTTAATCATGAGGATAGGGCGGCCTGGGCTCCTTCATAATATAGCTATAATCAGGAACCCTAGGAATAATATTGGCAATTATTCGGGTTAGGGCTGTGGGGGAGATGAGATTATCTATGATTTTAGTAGGGACGGTCATGGAAGATGGTGACTGCTTATGGACATCATGGACGTGGCTCTGGCTACCATGTGCTCTAAACAATCCTGTTCAGACTACCAGCGACACTGCCAATACTGATGATGGTGCTGATGATTACGGCCGTGGCGTTCATTACCGTGACCTTGGTAATCGTGATGTGCATGACAATACTGATGACGGTGGTCGAAAGTTCCGGGTCGAAACAGCGACAGCCTTGCCTTCTGGCAATTCGGGTAGTATCTCGCACTCCAAAGCCATCGTACAAATAACAAGCTTCTCAGTCAGCTGCAGCAGCAGCGGCAACAGCAGCAGGACAGCAGCACCAAATCAGCAGGAAAGCAGCATGCAGGAGGAGCAGGATGGCAGAAGGACATCACCAGTAGCAGCAGCAGCGGCAAGGAACAATGCCGTTAATAGCCTTTCCCGATAAATGATGAGCATGACCACGGTGAAGAGAAGCTGCTGCTGCTTAGCGGTCATCATCACCATCATCCTCACCCGAGACAACTCCGAGCCGCTGGCAGACCTCCTGACAACCGCAGAAACTCGGCTGCCTGGCGGATTGAGCGCAAACTGGCAAGTTCGGGATTGGGCTCCCCTTTCATGCACTCTGGTATAGGAAGTATAGGAAGTATAGTATAGTGTACTCTAGTATAATATGGTATGCTACAATATGGTATAGCATAATGTAATGTTGTACAGTATAGTATCGCATCTGAAAACATGCACTCGAAATTTCCGGTGCTCGTAATGCTGAGACACTCCCACTTGTGACAGGAGAACAGAGTCGTCCAGAATCCAGCCTCCGGACTTTCGTAGAGCACGTTGCCACAAAGCCTGCCACCAGCCAGGAATGCGAGGGAGAGATGAAGGAAGAGTTCATGCAACGTTTTCTTCTGCCAACCTCAGCTGCGCCACGAGCTGGCAGGCCGTGGCCGCTTTCACCGCCTGGGATCAAAGATACTTCAGTGCCCTCTCAAGAAGACTTCGAAGTCGCATCGCAGCAGTGTCTTCTTGGCCGCCGGCGGCCTCAGGATGGGACGAGGTGGGCTCCTCAAGGGTTTTAGGGTTTAGGGTTTAGAATTTAGGGTTTAGGGTTCCCCGCAGAGACGGCAAAAGCAACAAGTCGGGTCCGTAACCAGTGCCCCTTGAGATCTGCGGAGCCCAGGTTGGCGATGTCCGTCTGATCGAACCCATTATTATAGTATATTATGGATTACTATCGTATATTATAGATGATTATAGTATATTATAGATTATTATAGTATATTACAGTATATTACAGTATATCATAGTATACAGAGGCGGCCCTTGCAACGAAAGCCGACGAGCATCCCGACACGCCGTGCTCCTGGCGCGAGGGCAGCTCCGCCCCCACTTCCGCCACAGCCTCGGAATCTCTACACCATAGTATAATACACTGTAATATACTATCACGTACTATAAAATACTAAAATGTACTGTAATATACTATAATAAACTATGATATACAATAATATACTATAATAAAGTACAATAGAATATACGGTACGATAATGCAAGATAGCACACTCTCCACTTCAGTAGACTGCCATGTTCGGGCCATAGCACACCGAAAGATCGAATCACAAGACTCTCTGTCTGCCGGAGCAATATACTATCCACATACTAATATATACTAAAGGATACTCTAATATACTATAATAGTCTATAATATACAATCATACACTCGTGCAGCAAAACGTGCAACGAGTCCAATCCACTACCTTCGTATCCACGAAGGACAAGGGCTGGCCGGTGTGGCTCCATCGTATGCGACATGTCAGGATGATGGCGGGCTAAGGGCACCAGTGCGGCAGACCTGAACCCCCTGAAACACGAAGCCAATCCTGGAAAGAACTCGACGTTTGACTTGACTACCACAGAATGCTGGGGCGCACACCGCAGTCCCAAATCCTCAGCTCAGTGCTACAGGCTACACTGCTTGTCTTCAGGATGGTCAGGGATTTCGGGTAGCTTTGGAAAAACACCGGAAAGCTAGCACAGTGCAGGGTCATAGTAAACATACATTATGTACAATATGGACAATACAGGCAGACAATATACGTCATAATGGTGGTAGCAATGATGCGGAAGCTTCGAAGTCTTTCACCCTAGAGCGACACGACATTCAGAATGAAGCACACTGCACGCGCTCAGTTGATTTTGGGACCCCACCAACGCAATTTACCTAGGCCGGCCGAACTTTTGTTTGTGCAGCCAAGCACTCGTTGAGCAGACAATGCTCAAAAGACTTCGGGCAGAGCCTCAACCTGTGTAAGCGCTCCGCTAACTAAACAAAGTACACAACTTGAAATCAAGTTGTAGTGTTGTGATGTGTTGCGAATACCCCGAACAATCTCGAGGCACCCGCGTAAGTGGTGCAGCGCTTTCAGCAGCTGAACGTTGGCTGACAGGTAAAGTCCTGCGGAACTCCGCGATGCTGAGCATAGGTCGGGTCTGTCACTTTGCACTTGACGACTTAGGATTCGCAGCAATCCTAGAGAAAGTGGCCCAGGGACAAGTTGGCCAGGTCTGATTGGCACACGAGCCCATTTTACTAAACCCCCAACCGAAGCCCTAGGCTCAAAACCCTACTGCCAACTCCAATCCCCAAACTAGGGCCTAAATCCTGAACAACTCCCTACCCGGAACTCTGCCCCAAACCCGAAAAAACCCTAAACCTCTAAACCCCCAAAGCCCCAAAACCCCAAACGCCAAAAGCCGTGAAGCCCTGTGCCTGCCAACTTCTGTGGGAAGGGTGATCCACATGGGATGCCAGCCAGCTCCTTTAAGGAAGCTTAAGGGGCCCTAAACCCCCTTTTTTTAGGGATTGGGGCTTAGGGTTTCAGGGTTTGCGGTTTAGGGTTGAGGGTTCAGGGTTTGGGGTTTATAGCTGAAAATGATGTTGAACGAGTGGCAATTACAATGCGGTGGGAGACGGCAGAAGCAGAGATATCAGCAACCCAACAATACAAACCACAACTCAAGACTCGAAAACAAACGAACATCAGATTATATACTCAGACGGGCCTTCCCCCTTAAACCCTTTGTTCTAGCAGTGAGACATGCGAAACCACTGACCTATTTGCAAGAGGCCACGCAACTAATGCGATGACGACAACAGAAGTTCAACTTGTCCGCTTCAAGCCATACTTAGAGCATGATCACATTAGTTTTAGTATAGCATGGCTGCCAATCATTAGATATGGCTTGTAAGTGTCACGAACAATATTGAGAGGTGGTGGGCGTCGTCGGGGTGGCAGCACAGTCTGGAGCAGCGCAGTAATGGCCTATGCTTACGCCCTAGAGCATCGCATGATTGCTTTAGGGCTATAACGCTTCTGGAGACTTCGCTGGGCAGCCGCGCCACGGCGGCCAAAAGCAGCTCCCGAAAGGCTCCCTCCTCGCCTGCCTGGACAGGAGACGCGGTCTCAGATGGTTCGCTGGCTCAGAGGATACATAGATACATACCTACAGCCATCCATGCATGCATACCACCGCCACCACAACTACCATCATCATCATCATCATCATCAGCATCAGCAGCATCACGCCTTCACACAAGATGTAACAATGATAACGAGCGGAATGACGCACATACACAGCAATCACCAGCAAAGTATGATACAGTATGACTCAGAGTCGTCTGACTCACAATCCCATACCAAACACACAACAATGGTGACGAGAGCGATCGCCGTTGACCAAGCTCAGCCATCTTACAACTAGTACTTCCCAGCTCCACTTGGAGCTTTAGGTTCTCCAAGGCTCAAAAGCCCTGGATGGGCCTCCTTGATGCAGGGAACCTCCTCCGGTTGGAGTCGATGGGCTGCCAGCCTGAGCAAAAGCAAGATCACAGGATTCAGGATCTTGAGCCTAGGGAATACAATTTCAGGGCTTGCAGCTTCAGGGTTCAGTGCTTACGGACTAGTCCGAAACCTAAAACCCTAAACCCTAAACCCTAAACCCAAAACCCAAAACCCTAAACCCTAAAGAAAGGCTTGGGGGCTTGGGCTTGGGACGTCGGAGCGACGGAGCCTGGGGCACGGACGCTGCGAGATCGAGGTCCTCTGGCTGCAGACCCAGAACTTGGCAGGCGTCTTCAGAAGGTGGGCTGTAGTCCAGCCTCGAAGCTCTGGCTTTCAACTGGTGCATGCTTTCCAGCTACATCCTAAAGCCATCAATCCATGAAGCCTCAAGCCTAAAAAGCCTGAAATCCTTAAAGTTAAAGTACCCCAAAAGCTGTAGTAATTTTAATCATCTTGGGTTCGCGGCTCCAGTCTCCACCGGGCTGCCAGGTCCAGGATCGCGGAGGCCATTTCTTCCGCGGCCAATTCCTGCTCACTCGCGTTTTTTTTTGTTTTAATCACCTCTTTTCCTTCGGGTTGAACTAGCGTTTAGGGTTAGGGCTTTAGTGGTTTAGGTGCTTTTATGAGGAATAGGGCTCGGGCTGTGAGGAATGACGCGTCCTTCGGTGCATAGGAAACTGCTATAAACTCAAAGCATGATCTCGGTAATGGTGGAGACGGTGAGTACTGTCACGGCAGTGAAGGAGAAAGAGAAGATCATGATGCTGTGATGCTTCTGATGCTGACAGTGCTGATGATGACGATGCTAATGCTGACGACGATGATGATGGTGATGGTGATGATGATAATGATGATGATGATGATGACGATGATGATGATGACGATGATGATGACGATGATGATGATGGGGATGATGATGATGGTGATGATGATGATGATGAAAATAATAATAATAATAATAATAATAATAATAATAAATAATAATAATAATAATAATAATAAACAATAATAAACAATAATAATAATGAACAATAATCATAATTAATAATAATATTTATTAATAATAAGAATAACAATAATAATAATGGTGATGATGATGATGCTGATGGGGATGATGACGATGCTGCTGGTAGCAACGATGATGATGGTGAGGGCGGTGGTGATGATGATGATGATGATGATAATGGTGGTGACGAGGATGATGATGGTGGTGATGATGATGATGGTGATGTTGATGATGATGCTGATGATGATGTTGCCGATGGGGTGATGACGATGATGAATCATAGCGATGGCGGCGACGGTGATGAGAAGGAAGAGGCAAAGGAGAGGCGGCGACGACTTTGATGCTCGTGCTGATAGAGGGATCACTGCGAACTGCGATGGTGCCAGAAAGTTGGCCGCTCATCATCATGGTTCCCACATTTACGCTCGTCGTCGTCACTTGTCGTCATCGTTGTCAACCTCCTCCTCCTCCTCCTCTCCTCCTCCGCCTCCGCAGCCTCGTTTCTCTTCAGATTTGTCCGATTTTGACATTGCTCTGGAGTTAAGCTTCAGGGTGCCGGCGTTTTCTTGAAGGGTAGGGCCATATGCATCGCACAATTGAAAGGCAGGGCTTAGGCACGGTGGCGAATGCCAAGGATTTAGGGCTGAGCTTCAGGTGGCAGATTATTGGCAAAAACAGCCGGTCCACAAAGCTGGGATCGTTCAGCAGCTGCTGCGCTAGGCCTGCAAGAGCATGAACTTCATTCCATTTAGGTACTGCAGTGGCTTCACCCACAACTGGCAGCCGAGTGCCGAACGCAGAGCAGAAGAGGAAGAGCCACCGCCTTTTGCAGCCGCTCTCACTGTAAATCCATTCCACTCATTTCCGCTCAACCGCTTGACCGAACTCCGGAGCAAAATCCAGTATCCCTGAATAAGGTTGAATACAGGAAGTCTCTTGAAGTCGCTATGAATATGTATCACTCAGCAAGTAAGACACCGTTGAAGGGTGTTTTCTTCCGAAGGCAGTCGCTCGAATCCACGACTGCTGCGAGCCGAAGGGCCTTTGTCAATGGCTTCCGCCTCGCTGTCCAATCCTCCTAAGAGGCCACGAACCTGAGATGCTCGTGTGAACGAAGACGAACTGAAAGACTCTAGCAGACGGACAGGTTCGATCCTCGAATACTTCGATGGATAAACAACCGCTTGCGATGTAAAGCTGCACCTAAGAGGTTTTAATTGTTGAGTATTGTCAAACCGTGTTTATCAGTTTTTGAGAAATTGAGCATAGATATATGCGTGACACACACACACACATGCGTATAGCAGGCTATGTCGTATCATAAACACATTGGAAGGTTCTGCCAGTCGAGGCGAGGGCCGTGTGCCACAACAGGCCAGGCGCCTGGGACGGCAAATGGCATCTAATATATTACATTGGATGCAGAACATAGGGCTTTTGCTACATTTACCCCAGAAGCTCGAGGAAGCTTGCGGTGACGATTGAAACGGGTCAGGGGCCACTGAGCGCACAGATTCTAAAAACGACTCCGGACGCAATCCTGAGGCGAAGGCCTCTTTGTGCCCACCTGCGACAGCGGCGGCAGGAACGAAACCGGCCCTGTTCTGCTACAGCTGGGATAATGTATCGCTTGCTTAGGTTTAGAGCTGGGGTGAAGCCTACGCCATACATTTTTGGCACAAACTGAACTACCACATCCCTGAGCCTAACCCACATCAAAAACACCTTAAACTTACTATCTTATTCATTCTGAGAAGCAAGTGGACTACAAGGTCCAGGACTGCTGATGATGATGATGATGGTGATAC
Source organism: Symbiodinium sp. CCMP2456 (assembly GCA_905221635.1). Taxonomy (NCBI): domain Eukaryota; class Dinophyceae; order Suessiales; family Symbiodiniaceae; genus Symbiodinium; species Symbiodinium sp. CCMP2456. The sequence goes on from CAJNDV010013313.1 coordinate 24,183, forward strand.
TGGTTCGCAACGCTCCATGGTGACTCAAGCTGACCTCTATGGCCAGGATGGTGATGATGCTGATATTTCTGACAACTGGGACGACCAGGATGGTGGTGACAAGGACGGTGTTGACGATGGTAGGCGTGAAGAACAGGCTGGTGATGATCTCCGATGATCCAACACCTCCTCCTGCTCCTGCTCCTGCTGCTGCTGCGCCGCTGCTCACACTTCCATCATATTTCATCTTCACATACTGCTTGTAACAGTTCAGGTGTGTACAAAACTGTTCTTCCGCCGAGTCACAGAGTCTGGAGGTGATGAGCCCAAAGGTTGTCGCAGCTGCTTCCTGCGACCTTCCGGGAGAAGAGCCCTAAACCCTACACCAAAATTGAACAGCTTGTTTGAAATCTATCTTCAGCCCTCGAACCCCTATTGACACCCATAGGTTAAGAGGTCCAGTTCAGGTCTAGGGTTCCGAATTTTGCGAGTTCAATGCTTTGGCGAAGGAGTCCACGCATGGGCTTCGGAGATCACTGGTACGATTGGAGGCGTTCTAGAGTCTTGGAGCCATGACCAGATCTTCTATCGTTCTTGAACTTGCTGATCCAACACATGTTGCTGCAAGTTGCAAACATCTGCAAATCTCACTCTATCCAGGTTGATTTCTTTTTCAAATCTGAGCACAAATTTGAGAAAAAGACACGCGACAGACTTCAGCGCATCGTCTCACGCTCGATTGTAAAACGGACTGACACGGTAGTACCATATGGCGGTGCGGCCTGAAACACTTTGTTCCAAAGCAAGAATCTAAAGGCCGGCAGCACCCCGCAGTCAGCTGGGTGCCCAAACCCGGGAGCTTCGCCGTCTTTCTGCGGGCACAAAGCACCCCAGCCGGGCACGGCAGCGACGGCCTTGAAGGCTCCAAAGATGGGGACTTACAGTAGTGTAATTGCACTGGGGGTCGTACTAGTTTGGGATCTTTCGGCGGAAACTTCCTGTGTGGATGAAAGGTTTCATGCGCTAGATCATGGTGATGAGAAGTGGTGAAATATTGACTGGATGGTCTTGCAATCAATAGCCTCAGTGCTGGTGTTTGTTGCGGTAGCAGTGGCAGCAGTCGTATCATTAGCAGTAGTCGTCGTCCGTGCCCGGCGAGCTGCAGGCTTACAGTTTACTCTTTCATGTTACTTCACACAATGTGTCTCTCTATAGTTGTTGAGTTGTCAGCTGTGCGCATCTCTTCGGCAAGAACTTCCGAGCTCCAAGCCGTCAGGAAGCTGTGCAGGCGCGCTACCGGCACGCTGGCTACGGCACGGAAAATCTCGGCCTCGAGAGAAGCACCCAGCCACGCCGAAGAATTAGACCAGTCACGTCCCTGTTAACAATCTCCTGTCTGGTGCTTAGTAGGGAATGCGGGAATGGGTTATAGGGACTACCATAAGGGACCTTAAGGGACTATCATAGGGATCCATTCCCCCATTCCCTACTAGGCACCAGACAGTCACCAGACCGGGGATGTTTACGTAGTTTCACTGATATGGGTGTTCCGAAAATAGGGGACCCTAATATAGTAGGATCCTTGTTATAAGGACCCCAAAATAAGGTACCCTAATTTTCGGAAGCTCCCATACAATGGGTGATATCCACACGTGCAGCCTGGGGCGTCGGCGAAAAGGCCTGACGAGAGCTGGCAGCTATGCACCCACATGATCCGAATAGGGCTTCGGGAATATCATAGTTTTGTTATAGAGGGACTATCAGGAGATCTTTCTATTACCTTTTCCAACCTGCTGTTACTTGCTCCGCCATCTACCTTCATCTCGTTCTGCCTCAAGCTCAATTCTTCAGGTTCTCAACTGAAAGGAACCCTAAACCCTAAACCCTAAACCCCAGCTACGCATCCGGACGACCACACCTTTGCTGCCTTTGCTCCTAGCAGCTGGGAGAAGGAGAAGGCTTCCCCTGCTGTGTGTGTATGTGGGTAGTTTTCTAAGTTAGGGTCCCTTTTTTTGTCCTTTGTGTAAGGGTGCCGTACTACATTGGGGACCCCAAAAAGGGACCCTAATTTAGAGAACTACCCATGTGAATCATAGCTTCTGCTTCGTCCGCAGCAAAAAAGGAAAGGTACCGCGCACCCGCAGCAAAACAGGCACCCACTAAAAACACGGGTAAAGGCTGTGGCGGGTTCTTTGTTGCTAGGAGTTTACACCGATTCCGACTCATGACAACACGAAGAAGAACACTGGCTTTCAAACGAGATGAGACTCGACGGTTCAAGGTTCGGGATTCAAGCTTTGCAGAGTCACAGCTCGCAATTGATCATACTGCTCCGGGACGTAGTAATGAGTGTTTCGTTTGGATCGACGGGTCCTGGTGCTACGATTGCCGTCCCGCCTGAAGTCCAGAGGCTGGAGAAGAAGATGGCTGCCCAGTCGCGGGCCTGCGGGCTCCAAGTTCAAGCTTTGGGCTTGGGGCTCGGTCTTTGGCGTCAAGCTCTCAGTTCAATCGAAGCCAAGTCTTCGAAACTCTGCTCGGGGAGTCCACAAATACCTCCTGCTTGTGAGCTCGGCAATGCCAAGCCTTGGCGGCCACAGCCGTGCTAAGGTCATCGGCGTCCACCTCGGAAGAACATGGACAGATTGGTTGATGGATACTGGTCTTCATGCTCTGCTGCAACTGACAAAGTTGCAAAAGCTGGTAACCTAGTAAACGGCATGTTGACATCAACCTAAGCACAAGTAGATTGTAGTACCCCACCGCTCCCAGTATGTAGAACCATGCCACAAAGACGTCTGGCTTGGAATTGATTTGGGATGTAGGCCTCAGGCAGGAGATCCTCTCACCCCAAGAGAGAAAAGGTGAAGGCAGAGGGATTCGCATGCAGAAAATAATGTGTGTAAGCCTTGCGGATTGGTCGTTCTTAGGATTTTGGTCCCTTCTGCATTGAAGGTTCGTTCATCCCACCACACCAAACCACGGTAAGGGCACACTTGCACTCATATAGTCTTCACAACACACCTGCAGAATCTACCAGTACGAGCGGAAGAGGGCTGAGGTGCGGCTTTTCCCAGAGCGTAGCTAGACTCCTTCCTGATTTCTTCCAGGACCAGGTTTCCCACCAGGTTTACAGTGAGAAGCCAGTCAGATGAAGCAGAGTTTAAGTCCATGCAGTCGAATTCTCTTTGGAGTTGTAGACTCGCCACCGGGCACGTCAAGCCGCAGCAGTGAAGCTAAAGAAAGAATTTCGACAAAGAGGGCACTTGCTCCGACTTTGGGACTCACTTGACAAGATCTGATCGATGCACTCGCTGTGATAGATGTGACTGCATTGCAGAACTGTCTGCGCCCTACCCTCCGAATCCAAAGCCTCCAGGCAAATAGCACAGGAATCTTTGCTGTATTCCCCTTTCAGAGCAGCACGGTATTGCCGTGCCTTGTCTGGCAGTTGTAGGACATTCTCGCAAAGGTTTGCCAGGTTCGTAAGGATATTTACTTCCACACGACGGTCGCCGATTCTTCGGGTGAGCACCAAGGCATTTTCGTACTCTTTCTTTGCTTCTTGGTACTTTCCATCGGCACAGAGTGCTGACGCGAAGTTGGCGATCAAAGTCACAATGGCGTGGGGGTTTGAACCTTCCTGCTGGAGCTTGATCGCTTTCTTGAAGTGGTCCAAGGACTCCGGCCGGCGTCCCTCCATCTGGCCCAGGCACATGCCCAGGTTTCCTTCGGCAATGCCCTGCTCATGGACCGTCAGCACGCGCTGTGCCAGCATCAGGGACTGCTGATAAAGATGCTCGGCCATGTCAAGGTCTCCGGCTTTGATTGCATGCGAGCCCATGCCTGTCAACACGTTGAAAGACCTTGACTCCAAGTGCACACTGAAGTTGCTCGGACTATTATTGCTGAATCTTGCCATTATCATGCCCCACGTGTTTCCTAATACCACGCGTGCTGTTACTCACTGCCCAAGTAAGCAGCTCTACAACGTCAATTTTTATCGTCTAAACGATGCCTCGAAGCCGAAACGACGACCACAGCCAGCCACCCACCACGGCACTCCTCCTCCTCCGCCTCCTCCTCCTCCTACAACTCCAATCCCAACTCCCACTCTCGCTCCCACTCCCACTCACTGCTGCTGCTGCTGACTATGACTGCTACTACTACTACTACTACTACTACTACTACTGCTGCTACTACTACTACTACTACTACGATGACGACGACGACTACTACGACTGCGCCTTTTGATGCCAGGGCACAGCTCCATATCATCGTGTTGGTGTGCCTTCCGCATGGCCTGCTGATATGCCGCATCAATTTCCTCGAAATCGCAGAGCCAACTGCAAACATGATGCAGGCTGTTACCATGTTCTACGGTGCTCATGGTGACGGTGGTCGGTGGTGGTGATGGTGGTGGTGGTGATGGTGGTGGGTGGTGATGACGGCAATGACGATGATGATAATGGTGGTGACGAGGATGATGATGGTGGTGATGATGATGATGGTGGTGATGATGATGATGATGATAGAAATAATGACGATGATGATGCTGCTGCTGATGCTGATG
>CAJNDV010013313.1:34560-54531 GCA_905221635.1 Symbiodinium sp. CCMP2456
TTTAGGGTTTAGGGTTGAGGGACTATTGCAGCCCAGCTGCGGCTGGGCTTCTGGGCCATTCTCTCCTGGCAAGTGATTCCTCCCCCACGTTGTTTTTGACAGGCATTATAAACCTTCACCTACCAAGACCCACTTTTTTGTAGGTTAGTATTATAAACCATAATATGGGATTTATAGGGACCCTACAAAAAAAGTTGGTTCTGGTGGGTTAAGGAAAGCATAAAAGTGTGCGAGACTGCCAGCTCAGAACCCTGCTGCGACTCTCCAGACCCTGGGCCCGCAGCCGAATCCGGCCAAGACTGCCAGGTGCTTCTCCAACCTGAGGCTGACTTTCCGGTTTAGGGTTTAGGCCTTAGGGTTGAGGGTTTTGGGTTGAGGATTTTGGGTTGAGGGTTTAGGGGTGCTTCCAAGGATTCAAGGCTCTGCAGTCATCTTCTCCGTCTCACGAACCCTACACATGCAAAACACCACTGAACGACGAGATCGATTAAAGATTGCCCTAAACCCCAGAATGCACACCCAACAACCACTTTTAACCCTGAAGCGCCTGAAACCCTTCTCTAAGAACCTATGGACCTAGACCCCATAACCCGCCGAAAGCTCTCTGTCCGTGTTAGACCCAAAACAACAAAGCCAAGCCCCGAACTTGAACGACAAACCCATGACTCTACACCTTCGAGCCTTCCCCTTACAACTAAATGCTTATCGGAACAAGCTCTGATGAGCACCACCCCTAAACCCTAAACCCTAAACCCTAAACCCATTAGTACCGTTCTTGTTATTATTCCCTGGACCAAGTAAGACTCAGGAAGGCGTTGAGATCCTCTGCTGACGGAACAACAAAGCACCCTGAAGGCCTGAAGCCTGAACCCTAAAAAAACAAAAAGCCGTCTGGGATCCCCACCCCACGACACCAAACGTACACAAGCCATCTCTACAAGGGAAACCTAAGCAAAATCCAAATCCCAAACCCGAAAACAAATTAAAACAAACACAACTTGCACTAGCACCAAGTCTTTAAAAAAACGGGGGATCAAAACCAAAATTTGAATCAATAAACTACAAAGCAACAACAAAACAAGAGAGGCTCCCGAGGCTGGGGCAGCTCTTCAAGGCGCTGGAGCAAAGACTCGTCCTCTGCCAGGAGCTCGCGCTCCTCTCGTTTAGCCCACCAGGTGGGAGGGGACGGGGGGGTTTTAGGGTTTAGGGCTCAGTCCGTATAGGGCTCCTTCAAGGGCTCCCAACAAGGTTCTTTCGACGGCTCTATAAGGTGGCTTAATATCGGGCTGATTGCGGCGCAACTTTCGGTACCAAACTGTGGTTTGAAAGGCGAGTCAGCTTTGGGGCCTTTGGGTTTCGGCTTCATAGCAATACGGTGTGTGGGGGGTTTAGGGTTTAGGGTTTAGGGTTTCGGGGGGCCCTGTGTTGGTTTGGGGTTTTGTGCTTCGGAGTCTTCAGGGCTTTGGCATGGTTCAGGCTTTCGGGTTTTGAAGCGGGCTTTGCACCAGGGTTTGTAGCATGTTGAGATCTTGATGGCTTTAGAGCTTCAGGTTTGGGATTTGGGGTTTGGGTGTTTTGGAGTTTAGTGGAGTCGAGCTTTAGAGCTTTAGGGCTTGGGGTGTAAAGTTTTGGCTTCGGGGCGTCGGGCTCAGAGCTTTGAGGGTGTTGGGGCCTCAGGGCTTTCTGGTCTAGACCCTTCGGACCTTAGGCTTTTCGATGTCCAGTTTGGGGTTGAGAGTTCAATGCAGTGGTCGCAGTAGCAGCAGCCGTGGTGGTGGTGGTGGTGGTGGTGGTGGTGGTGGTGGTGGTGGTGGTAATAGTAGCAGTAGCCACAGCAGCAGCTGCAGCAGCAGCAGTCAGATGCTGGCATGATTGTGAACCTTGATCCGGCCAAACATCCTCGCACGTCACAGCTCTTTTCTCCCTTCGCCAGGAGCTTAGTTGGCCTCGCGCTCAATCCTTGGAATCCATCATCGAAAGCCGGACCAAAAGCGTGGACAGAAAGCCAGCCAGCCGTAATCTTTGCCCAAGTCGCAAGTCAGGGAACATCTCTTCCTGGACCTGCTTCCTCGCGGCCTCCACGGTCGCGTACTGCTCGCCTGGGGATGCTGACGGCATTCTGTGGGGTTGAGCGTGTAGGGTTTCGGCTTATGCTGTCGGGCAACGTGCAGGGTAGGTTTACGTTGCAAGTTTCAGGGCTTAAGGTCTAGGTTCTGGCGCTTGGGGTGCAGAGTCTTCGGGCTTTTCGCTGGGTCCCACGCATTCCGATTCCAGGATGACGCGGTCGAAGCGGATGTGAGTGCGATTCCGGAAGTCGGAATTGTCGGACTCGATGTTGACCTCCCCAGGGCCAGGAGTGCCAAATGCCCAAAAAGTCCAACTTACCAGGTGCTGGAAGAAACGAACACTCCACCACAGAAAAACGATGAGCACCCCGCCAGCCTTGATGTGTGCGAAGATGTCAATCCGGAGACCTGCCTGTCGTTCAGGCCAATCGGGTACTGGCACCGTGTTTGAATCCTTTCGCGGTCCCGACTAACCCGGTGGGGTGAGCGCTGGCTGGGATTATCTTGGATTCACATCAGCCTGGAAAAGTAAACCCGCTTCGAGCTGCCCATACTTAGCATCCGCCCTGAGTCCCCTGTATCACGTCGTGTAGAACCCTCAGCAAAACCCTGCTTCGGGTTCTGGGATGGGATTCGAGAGGTGCAAGCTCAAATCTTCGATGAAGGGCTTCGAGCTCGCAGCCCCAAGCAGCCAGTAAACCTCCAAAGCCCGAAACCCCCGAAAACACCCTATAATTAGAATAGGGTTTGGGGTATAGTATACCATAATTATAAAAAGGAACCCTAACAAATAAAAGCAGCAACCCAAACCCTAAAACCAGCTCTACTCTTCTCGAGCTCCCAGCCTGGCTCTTGCTCAGGATACACTGCTCCTCCTCACGCACCTCCCACTCCTCCTCAGCTCAGTGCTTCGGACACCAAAGCTGCAACACAACCCCAAAATGCTGGTTGAAACGTGTGCAAACTCCCGGACTCTCGCATCATCATCATCATCATCATCATCATCATCATCATCCTCGTCGTCGTCGTCGTCGTCGTCGTCGTCATCTTCATCTTCATCTTCACCATCGTTGTCACCGTGATGCAAGGTGTAGGCTCAAGGGTGTGACGTGAGTGGGTCTTCGGGGTCTCCCTAGCAGAGGATCTTCCTCCTCCAGCTTGGGAGATCCAGGATCTGCTGACAAGGACAACAAGAATACATATACTACGAGCTTGGGCCCAGGGTGTAGGTAAAAAAAGGCCTAGGGAGTTTAATAGAGCCTACAGTTCAGGGTTGCGCCTGGAAACTACTACCGATTGCAGAGTTCGGAGATGCCTCCGGCATTGCCACAACGCCTTCGATGCCGTAACGGGGCACGTTGACCTGCAGTGCAAGACTTAGTGTTGGCTGTGTTCTTGTTTTTTGGGGGGTTCTTGAGTTCGACTACTTGTACTATAATCAATGATGCTGCCTTCAGTACGACTGGAAGTTTCACGTGGCCTTTCTGTTCCTGTGTTCACTACCGTGTTTGCGACCATTGCTGTAAATACCATGAATATCTACGATGCCTGCTAATTAGTACTCGATTGGATTTAATTTAAAGCTCGCAACTGATTCCAACCGCACTGGTGGTAAGCTGCTAGTACCAGAAGTCTTGCTACTGCAGTTGGTGTCGGTACAGGGCACTTCTCGTTCTTGTGACTGGATTGTGTTTGCTCCTGCCTCAGTACTTCTACGCGAATGCTCCTGCCCCTTGCTCGTCTTGCACTTTCATAACATGAATGCTATTGGGATCGAAGCGCGAACAACCACACTCTACACCTTGAGTTTGTGCAAGCTAAAGTTCGGTGCGCTGTTCTGCTTCGTGCGATCACATCGTGTTAGTGTCGTAGACGTCCTGTCTTCGTGCTCATGTCAGCGTGTAGGTACAACTAGCCACTTTCCTTCCAAGGTCCTCGACGTGTCGAGCAGACGCAGCTCGAGCGGCCTGCATCCCGGATCGACGTATTCGCGTGACCACGGCCTCTGCGGACTGCTGGCCCTGCCAAGCGAACTTGGGAGTTTGGAGAAGAAGGTTAATTATATATATATATATACATATATATATATATATATATAGATATGTTAATATCTTAATATCTTAGTATATTAATTAATATATATATATATATATAAGTGTTGGGGCGCGTGAGGCAGGTAGCTTCAGAGACTCAGGGTTTGGGTCTTGTTCGGGGATTCAGGGGCTGTCGGGTCTGGGTGTGAAGCCGAAACCAGAGTCTCAGATTTCGGAGTTTCGGGACTCAGAGTGTTCTGAACTCAACAATTGAACTCCTACAGTCTACATCAAGCTCCGCTTCATCTTCGCAGAACCGGGCCTTCTTGTTGAAGAACCTCGGCAAGCTTTTCTGCTCAGAGCTCGGGAGTTGCTAGTCTTTACACACGATCTTCTCTGCGGAATCTCCTTGCAGGGCTAGGAGCATGAAAGTGTGCAAGTCCGCCGATGCTCGGCTGGCAAACTGCGACATGCGATGCTTCACCTCGGCTGCAAGGATGCACGCCAGAAGACGCTGGGCAGAGGCAAAGGCATGCAGAAAGGCGGTACCAGTGCAGCGGCGCCGCGTTGATCTTGTCGCACTGCTCGGAGATTGTTGCCTGCACCAGAATCCAGGAAACTTTGACCCAGAGCCTGAACCCTCAGAGAGCCCATGTCAAGCCTTGGACTGCAGCTGCTCCGGTAAGGGGATCAGTCCCAGAGAGGCGGCCAGCAGCCGATGCGCCAAGACATCGGCGTAGCGACGGATCGGCGATGTGAAGTGCGTGTAGCCTAAGTGCTGGGCAGGGTGTGGGAAGGGACGATGCACTTTCGTTTGAAATGGCGCTGCGAGTTTCTTACCACACCTGTCCTCCGACCGTATACAAAACCTCACTAATAAGGCCAGCATCCCCAAGTCTAGAAACCCACACAACCTTCAAACCAACAAAGCAGCAGTATCCCCGACTCACCCAAAACCCCAAAACCCCAAACCCAAAAACCCAAAACCCAAAAAACACCAGCCACCAAAACGCCGGGATATTTTGGTGCCGAAGGGCGCTCCATGGCCAGGCCGTAGTGGCTGTAGAGCGCCGGCTGCACTTCACCAGTGCAGAAATAGACGGCCTGGTTCATACACCTGCGCTTCGTCTTAGAGTCTAGCAGCGTTTCTTCTGTAGTATGGGGGCCATCAGGACTCAATTGGTTTGATAGGCCCATCATGCCCATCTTCGACCTTGGGGCGTTTGGGGATCTAGGGTGCTCCAGTGCTTCAGGGTTTTCAAGTTTCAGATGCAGTGTTTCAGGCTGTGCTCGAAACCTCTGAGACCTTTCTGAGCTCGAAAATCTGCTACAGGGCAGTGGAATCTCAGTCCCACGCCATGCTCAAGACCCTTCTGTAAGTCAGAGCTTCAACCCTAAACCCTACTTGGAGGATCATGGGACTTAGTAAGTAGGGATATAAGTGAGGTAACTATGGTTATATCTACTTATAGCCCTATTTAGGATTACTTATAACCCTACTTACCAAGTCCCCTGATCCTCTAAGTAAACCGTAAGAGCCGGTTCAGGGCGAAAGGTGGGGGCCGAGGCCCGGGGTCGAGACCCGAAGCACCAAAGCCACAAGGCTTTCGGAGCCCTGGCCTGGTCGTCATGATCCGGACCAAAGTGTTGAAGAAGGGATCCTGCACAGAGGCCCCTGATAAGCTCAGGGTTTAGGGTTTTAGGGTTTAGGGTTTAGGGCGCAGGGTTTAGGGCTTGGGGTTTAGGGTTTAGGGTTTAGGGTTTAGGGTTTAGGGCTTGGGGTTGAGGGCAGAGGGAAGACGGAGAAGTGTATGGGTCTCGGCTTGGGTGGTGGAGCGCGGCTCCAAGACTTTGGCTTGACAGTGGGGGGAACATACTGGCAGCGATCAAACAGCAGTCTTTATAGAAATGAAAGATGAGAGATAAGGATCGCCATAGTCATAAAGTCGTGATTCAACCATCTCAATGTAAAGGATTCGGGTTTGGGAGGCTTTCGGGATGGACTTCACAAGCAACGGAGAAGGTCATGCTTCCCAAGACCGTTTGCTTTCGCACCAGAGCTTTGCATCAAATGGAAATATGGCCTTTGCTGCCAAGCCTGGGAGGTGTCTTGATGACCACGGTTGCTATGACAAGTATGAAGGACCTACATAGCGTACGTGTATATATATATATATATACATAGGGAGATCTATGGATAAATACATAAACTTATGCATGTGTGTATGTGTGCGTGTATATCTGTGTGTATATATATATATATATATATCGACTAGTGCTGCCTGGGACAAGGCCGACAGGGTTTCTGCGGGACCTGGCGAGACTGAGATGTCTGCACCGCTCCTCGGGTTTGACGGCCTTCTGCAGCGAGTCAGAGAGCTCCTTCAGGCTCAAGGTTCACGGTTGAGCGTTCAGAGTGTACAGCCTAGGGCCTAGGGACTGCCTAGGGGCTGGGGTCGGTTTGGGGAGCCAAGAAACTCCGCGGCAATGAAGTAAACCCGGCAATAACCTGACGGCTCCCAAAACCCCGGCTCCTTGTTACTGCCGAAGTTAAACTCGTGAATGCCGTTCTTTGCCAGCAGCCTCTGCAACACCTTCAGCTGGTCATCCTCCGCCCAAGCTGTGCACAACTAGAGGATCATGGCCGATTTCGACTACAGTAGGAGAACCCATCTGCATGTCGGTGCTATGTACATGAGTAGATGGGTATGGATGAATAGCAGCACGAGCAATAGTATTGGTGCAGTCGTCTTCGCAGTACTTGCAGCAGGCAGTGGCAAGGGCAGCGGTGGCCGTGGTCATCATCGTGGGATCATGACACTGGTGCCAGTTAGCTAGTTCACATGACTGCATGACTCGGGTTTTACCGCTGCCCCATTTATGATGAAGGATAAGGCAGGGCAAGACATGAACGACTGACATAAAGGCAGCCACGAACATGCGTCAACAAGTCGAGGAATCCCCGAAACCTCGGGCCTTCGGCGGCGGATGCCTCCGAAGCACTCCAAACATGGGGAAGCTGTTCAGGATCTTGGTCGCCACAGCCTCGCGGCCAAGGAAAATGGCTGTGTGAAGGAGGAGGAGGAGGAGCAGGAGGAGGAGGAGGAGTTTCACAATTCACAACGTCTGAGCCCTAGGAAGGCAAGGGAAGTACTCTCGTCCAGCCGCTTGCAAGAAATCAAGTGCGCCCAATCCTCATGCAAGTCCCTTCGAGCCTGGTTTCCCAACAGCATGAGCTCCTGCATTTCTGAGTGTAGCAGTGGTCGTGACATTTTCAAGCTCACCCATTTGCGATGCATTTCTTGCTGTGCGCGTCAGGCATGAGACGAACGAACATTTTTCAAGCGATCAGCGGGTCTAAACGATGCTCAAATTATATGAGACTGCGGGTAATCTGCATCTTGCAGCCCAGCGCAAAGCCAAAACAGAAAACGAATTGCATCACAGCCTTCTGTACGCACGTCAACAGTCGCTGGCCAAAGGTCTGCTTTGGGATGCACTGTGTGAATGGATCGCGGCTGCCATCGTCATCGGGTTGCCAGAGGTATTCTGCTCGAGCTGCGGCCTGCACAGCCGTCTCTCGCCCCAGCAGCTCCCGAACGATTGCCAGAGACAGGTCCGTGCCTGCCGAGACCCCGCTGGAGGTCCAAAACTTCCCGTCCGCGACCCAACGTGCCTCCGGCACCCAACGGGCCGATGGCCCAAATCGAGCCATGAGGTCGAAGGCGAGCTTGTTCGTCGTGGCTTTCATGCCGTCCAGCAAGCCCTGCGAGGCCAGGATGGCGCTGCCCGTGCAGACGGTCATGACCCGCTGCGATTTTCCCACGAGGTGCGTGATGGCCTTCTGGAAGAGCGGGTTGTGGACCTCCCGCAGCGTTCCAATGCCCCCGGGCAGGAGAAGCAAGTCGATCTCCTCCGGAAGCGGGCCCTCGAAGCTCAGCTCGGAGGACGCGCCTTTGCTGACCACCTCGGCTTCTGAACAACACAAGCAACAGAAAAGCCTGAAGCCGCAACCTCAGAAAAACCCTTGGAGCGTTGGGCATCCGACGGTGCGCCGAGGCCCCAGCCACGTCGGATTCGAAGACCGGGCCCCCGAAGGAGGAGGTCCTCTTGTCCTCCGAGACTAAGGTCAGCTGGAAGGCCGGGACCTGGCCCGCCGCCTCCAGGATCTTGTTGGTCATGGCGAACATCTCCAGGGGCCCAAAGGTGTCCAGCATCTCAAACCTTACCAGAAGGAGACGTTTAAATCATGGGGGGGGGTGCTGCGGTGCTTTCGAAGGCTACTTGGAATGAGGCGAGCGGCTGGTCGTAGACCACCAGGACCAGGGAGAGCGTTCGGCCGAAGGGGTTGCGCTGGGGCGTGGAGGGCGCCACGCTGGTGAAGGGGTCGTTCTCGGGATCGCTTTGGTGGACGTACTCTGCCATCTTGCTGGTCTGCTTTGCAACTTTAGTGCCGAAAAGCTCTTCTACGAAGAAGTGCGTGAGATCAATGCCTGCGGCGACTCCGGAGGAGGTGTAAAACTTGCCGTCCACGCACCAGCGCGCCGAGCGCTTCCACTCCACCTTGGGATGCGCTTTCTGGATCTCCTCAAAGGCCATCTTGTTGGTGGTGGCTGACCTGCCGTCTAGAAGCCCCGTCGCCGCCAGCAGTAGGGAGCCCGTGCAGACCGTCATGACAAGAGAGGCCTTCTCTGAGAGCTTTCCGAGCTTCGCAAGAAACTCGGCGTTCTTTGATAACCTGCGGGTGCCCATGCCTCCAGGAATAAAGAGCACGTCGAACTTGCAGTCAGTCTCGTTGATGTTCATGTCCGTCAGGGTCAGGGGTCCATCCTTCGGCCTCACAGCTCCGGAGATCTCTGAAGAAATGAAGGACAGCTTCACCTTACCACGGGATGGTCCACTCGGGAGAACCGAGCAGCCTGCTAGCAGCTCCAAAGGCCCGTAGACGTCCAACATCTCGTACTCATCGAAGAGCACAACACCGACGTGTATGGCACCTTGTTTCAGCGCAGTCTGAAGGGTCTCCATGGCCCAAAGATCAGGGCGACCGCTGCGCCCTCCTTGCTTACACCTACATTACAGAACTGCTTCTATCAAGCATCCTCCGGCGTTTTCCAATAGACTTGGGTCTCAATCGTGTTGCAGCCCTATACTGTATGCTTGCAGAACGTACCACATGTCTTCTCTCCCGTGCTTCCTTCACGCAGCTTGAGAAATCGGCATCAAAGTCCAGCCTCGATCATCTAGCTAGCTTGCACATAGAACAAGAAAGAACACATCCCATGTCACCGGAAACGCCCGTCAAACAAAATCTGGCTCTTCACATACCAGCAGGAAGGAACCCTAGTCCTATCCAGATGGTTGTCAGTATTGCCAGTACCCATACAACAATCTGAAATGCATGCTTGATCCTGCTGTTGTTAAAGTATGTTGGTTGATGGTACTACGTATGACAGCAGTCTGACCATCCTCAATCAGCTTGTTGGTCTCGCGCTGCTGGTACTCTGCGACATCCGTGGGATCCTTGACAGAACCACTTCATATTTCGTATAGGGTTTAGGGCTGCCTTTCTCCTACTTGCAGATCCTGCGTCTCGCTGTCCAGCTCAAAACGCACCTGCGAGCAGGCCGTGCTCTGCGGAAAAGCTCTCTGGGTTTTTTCAAGGGGTTGACGTAACTCGCAATCGGCCAATATACAAGGGTCCGGGTCGAGCGACACCGGAAAAACAGTACTCTTCCCACAGGCTACCATCTTGGAATTTTGCCAAACTCCGAAATCGCGCCCTTTAATGCTGATGAAGTCCCTAGTAAAGCCGTATTGAACCCTATGAAAACAGAACGACTTCAGCCATTTCCCTGAACCCCAACTCTCGAAGGTTTCATGCCAGGCAGCCCACTCAAAACCGACCCATAAACTCATTCCGAATCCTGACCCCGACACGGTTTAGGGTTTAGGGTTTAGGGTTTAGGGAACCCTCGAGTCAATTCCTAAAACCCTAACCCCCCCTCCCCTAAACCTAAACCACTGAACCCTAGACTGAACCCGAAACCCCCCAGAACCCCCCCAAACAAAACTCCAAAAGCAGTCTTCGACTCGCCTGGGATGCCCCGAAGATCATTATCAGTACTACTGATAGTAGTCATATCCATATTATCGCTATTACTATTACTATTATTATTACTAATACTATTATTACTCTACTACCATTGTTATCACGCTAAACCCAAAGCCCTAAACCCTAAACCCAAAACCCTAAACCCTAAACCCTAAACCCAAAGCCCAAAACCCTAAACCCGAAACCGTACTGACAGTTCTCTTTATCGTTCTTTCTCGCCTCCTGGGAGGCCAACTCCAGGGCCCCATTCTCCACCCGCCGGGCCCGGATCTGGCGCGTGAGCTTCAGCAGCGTCCTACTGGTAGCCCGCTTTGTCGGGTGCTTTTCAGGGAGGGTTTAGGGTTTTTTTTTTGGGGGGAGGGGGGGTGGTGGGTTTAGGGTTTAGGGTTCAGGGTTTAGGCTGTAGGGAGTTTATGCAAGACTTCCGAGGACCATCAAGATGCTTTCCAGGGCGACATAGAAATGTCGGACTACCCATGGAATTCCTAATTAGCATGGGGGGTTTAGGGTTTTGGATTGAGGGTTTTAGGGTGCTGGGGTCTGGGGGGTTTAGGAGTTCAGGCCTTGATGTTGGGCTCTGCGGCTCTGGGCGGGTTCGGGAATGAAGAGCTTCGCGCGACAGCGGGAGCCCCTGAAACTTTTCGAGGACTGCGCACTCTGAAGGTAGGGGCGACAGAAATCGACGGAAGCTCCTGAGGATCCTGGTGATCTCCGAGTTGTCCTGCACGGAAGGGTAGGCAAGGCTTGGGTAGCAAACAGAGCTTTCATCACGGATTGTGCCTGTCAGACTCTGCTCCGAACATCGAAGCAGCTGCGAGCATGAGCGAATTAATGTCCAACTGTCTGGGCCATGTTGGAAACATTGTCACGAAGGGCCTCTTACTTCTCGACATCAGGACACGATAGGGTCTCCAGTCGCTGCTATGCCATCACTGTGGAAGGCCAGTCGCTGGCACTGAAAAACATATCTTGGTTTTGGGTTTTGGATCGGAAAGAGGGTTGGGAGGGATCGAAGAAGGAATAATGCTGCAAGGACAACTCCAAGCATCTGAAGCCTGAACCCGAAACCCCCCAAAAACCCTAGACCCAAACCCCACAATACTCCAAAAACCCTCCAACAGTCTCTAGCACACTCACTGGGCCCCCTTCCCCTGTACAACGAAAAAGCCCTCCATTCCTCAGACTGGCAGCTCTCAAGGCTCTCGGTCCTTACAGCCTTTTAGGGTTTAGGGTTTAGGGTTTAGCGTTTTTTCTGCTCTTCAAAAAGGCACTCCCCTAAATCATGATAATGCTTCCGAGAAAAGGAACCCTGATTAGAGTCTACAATGTAGGTACTTCGGAACCCCTAAAAGGAACCTATACAGGAACCTCGTGAGATCCTTTTTCCTCGAGTAAACCCTAGGCCCTAGGCACCAACCCTCCCCGCCCCAAAGGGCCTTGGGGTCGTCGATCCTCCCCTGGGCCTCTGCGTAGGAGAGGGCAGCACGGGACTTGATGATGGCCTGCCCAGGGCTTGTTAATAGGAGCTTGGGTAGAAGTATAAGTTTTAGGGTTACAGAGTAGCGCCTTTTTTTGTTTCGGCTTGTTTTCTTTGGACTCCTTTTCTCACTGCTTTTGGGGTTTAGGGAGTAGAGGCCTCTCTCCTTTCGTCTCGAAGAGCCCCTGGCCCTGAGAAACCCTACGCGGCACGAAAGCCCACGAAAGCCCCAAAGACTCCCAAGGCCGCAAGAAGCCCTGGGCCCCGGGCCCCACGACCTGAAGCCAGAATCACAGCTTGAAATTTTCAGGCACACAGCCCCCCAAGCCCAAACCGTCAGGATATCACACGCCTGGTCATGCACCGCGAATTCTCAGAGCTTGGTAATTAATCGGGCTGAGGATGGCTTAGTGCAACAGATATCTGAAGGATTTAGGGATGGTTGGGTCTTTGGGGTACAGATTGCAGCAACCCTATCCTACGAAAAACGTAATCCTAAACTCTGAAGCCTCAAGACTCTGAAGCACGAGACCATACAAAAAGCAGGCAGCAAAGCAGCAGAAGCCTTGCAGAACTTGGTGTCGACAACTTCTGCTTCTGGTGTCATCTCCCAGAGAACCGAGAAGGTAAGACGCTCCACCTTAAGTGTGGCAGAAGCAGGTCGTCAAGTTGAGCGAGGTAGCTTTGAGAAACAGAACCCCTTGCCTGGGCCCGCAGAGAGCAGATGTCTGTGGTAAGCAAGCCTGGACAGGGCCGTATCCTACATGAAGCATCGCACCGCCACTACCGAGCAATCTGACGGCCTGGCAGCATATCCGTGCGTCTTTCCACGAGGTAAACCTAGGCTGCCAGCAAGGTTGATCTCCAAGTCCACTGTGTTTGGCATAGACGGGCGCTGTCTGGCTTCAGAGAATATCAAAGAAGCTGTGGTGCACCTCTCTGCCGCCTCGTTGTCGATTGCAGTTCCGGGGTGCACGAAATGTGTGACATCCGCGATGTGGACCCCAACCTGTGCGACGCGGGATAGCTGCAGTTTTGGAAACATGCAGGCAGGATACACTGAACTCAAACTCGAGCTCAAACTGTCTGAGCGACGGGCACGGTAGTTGCCGTTTGGCAAAGGTTCGCAAGACACGGCATCATCGATGTCTTTGCCTGGGACAAGATGTCTCTGCCGAAAACTCCGCTCGGATTCCGCAAGCCACACGAGCATGTCTCTGCTCTGGCACCCGCAAGCCCTCAACACTTTTCCCAAAGCCCTCAACCCGTCGGAACCCTTACAGGAACCCTTCTTGGAAGCCCGGAAGCAACCCTGACACCGGCCAGCCGAGACGCAACCGGGAGGGTCCACGGAGCAGACACAAATGCCTCGAAGATCTTCTCCTCGGCTTTGCCCAGGCTCTGATTTAGGGTTTAGGGTTTAGGGTTTAGGGTTTCGGGTTTAGGGTTTAGGGTTTAATGCCAAATTTTGTCTTGAAGGGATCTCTGAACGGGGGGGGGTCGATTTTCTTGAGACTCTCTCACAGAACCCTTGTAGAGAGACCCTTCTACATCCCCATGTTTTAAGTAACATCCCTAAACCCTAAAGCCTCAACACGCAAACCCCTCAACTTACTCTAAACCCTAAACCATCCTAAACCCACCAATACTATCCTGGGGGTTCCTTATTCTAATTATACTAGAATGGGCCCCAAAACCCAATTCTGATGATTAAGGCCCCTTAACCCCTTATAGTAACCCTTATAGACCCTTTTAAGAACCCTTAAAGGAGCCATAGTAACCCTTTTTGACCCTTTTACGAACCCTTTAAAGGAACCCTATATTCTAACTGTTCTTATATTAGGGCCCCCATGGAATCCGGTCGGGGGTCGGCCTTTCAGATCTTCGGGGCCTGGTTGCCAGTCGGCGGCGGGGAGGCAGCGGTACACCGCCTCGCTGAACTCACGGGTAATGACGCCATGCCTGGCATGAGGGCTTAAGGCCTCCCTAGGGATCGGGGTTTAGGGTTATTGCTTATTTCCGGCGCTTTTCAATCCGCCTGCTACGAGCATCTTAGACGAGGGCGTTTTGTTGTTGAGCTCGTTTTTGCTCCCGCCCAATCCTCTGAACGGCAACAAGGCGGGACCAGGTGACCAGGGTTTTGGGATTGAGAGCATGGGGTCCGGGGTCGGGGGGAGCCAAGATTCGTGAACACGGAATTGGGTCGCATGCTGTGTAGTGCGCTTGTTCACACGGCAAACAGCAGAGCTCAGTTTTTATTCTAAACCCTACAGCACGGCAGTTCCGCAGTCACACATTTTGTTTTCTGGGACGTACGTTGCGGATGACGTGTCGGAAATTGGTCTTGTCCTGCTTGGTCATCCTTCCTGCAAGCTGTATTGGTTACAAATCTGGTCACCAGTATCGTCGTCAGCTACCTTACAATTCACATCAGGCTATCAGCCGATCCTTGCTGTGTTTATTCCCGAATGCTACTGCCATGATGTAAACCAACTGATCCTTCTCAAAACTGCTGGTATTCTCGGTATAAAGATGGCTTCATGCTCTCCTCACCATCAGCAGCATCAAGTCCATCAACGTCCCGCTTCTCATCATAATCGACACGGTCACTCAGTGGTCTCATCCGTTGTGGTTAGGAGTACCCGCAGTCATCCGTTCAGTAATCTCATTGTGCCATCGCGGTCACCGTTGTGTTCACCATCGTCGTTGGAGGCCTTGTCGTTGTTTGTTCGCTTCTGCTGCTCATCCTTTCGTTGTGGGTTTTCGCGCAAGAAGTGGTGCTGCTGGGATGATCTTGTTGCTGCTGCCCTTGCCGCTTTTGGCTGCTGTTCTGATGTGCATTCTGGATGTTCGTCTCTGCAAATTGAGATTTCCAAGGCCCGGGCTCGTGGAGGATCACCATGCTCTCGACGGATCTGTCCCCTACGTCTCCCAGAATCTTGGTCCAGTGTCCTGACGGATGATGGCTGAATCGGTCCCAGCCATCCAGCACGACAACGATGCGCTTGTTGTCCAAATTCACCGAGTGCCGGGTCTGAATCATGATGTTGGGCAGCCTTGCATCGGCTGGGATGAACACGCGATCGGACTTGTTGTAGGTACTCGGCCCATGCTCCTGCTGCCTCTCGGCATGCAAGGGCCTCAAGGTGCCGCAGTACTCGCGCCAGTTGCGCTTCAGGATCCCCACCACCCGGCCCTTGGGCCGATCCGAGGACGTTTGTGGCCCCGTTTGTGGGGCCTTCTGCGCTTGCATCTCCTTGATCTCGTCTGCTGCAGAGGGGGCGGAGCCCGAGACTCCGAAGTCGGGGTCTGCGACCTCCAAGCGGAGGCGCTTGTCGGCTCGCTCCAGCACTTCGGCGCTCTCCACTTTTTCCACCACGACGACGTCACCGTCAATGGCCCGGTTGAGCGCCAGACGGCCCGAGACTTCCATCTCTTCCGTTCCACCGCACGTCACCGTGCCGTGCATGCAGGTGTTCATGTGCATGCGCAAGACGCCCTGAAAGAGACGCCTCTCCTTCAAGCCTCGCTCGACTTCGCTGGCCTTCAAATGGGCCGGGTACACCGAGCCATCCGTGGACTTCACCAAGGGCTCCCTGCCCCGCTTCACGCCGCGGCCCTGGGCCTGAGAGGCGGAGGGTGCCGGGCCCTCGTCCTCGTCTCGAAGGGCCAACTTCTCGCCGGCTTCCGGGAACTTCCCACGCATCCTCTCCACAAACTCAGCTGCCCGAAAGGCCACGAGACCATCTGAGACGGCTTTGGCTTTGCAGGCCCGATCATCTGTAAGCAGAAGCACCTCTGGACCGACGATGTGCCGCCGGTACCAGTGGGCCACACGACGGATCGCTCGATCGTTTCTGTCATTCTGAGACTCCTGTGGAGCACGTTCCACATAGGTCTCCCGGAAGAACTCGTTGGGAAACACGTAGAACTGACGCGCATTTCTCGCCGAGGCCATCTCCTTGGCCTTCTCGCGATCTCCAACTCCTCTCCTCGCATTGCTGGGAGGTGCGGGTTCTTCGTTCAGCTCCGCTTCGACCGCCTGGTCTTGCTTCGCATCACCCGTCTCGACGCGACACAAAGCTCGAAGTCGGGCATAGATTCCCATGTTTCTGTGCCTGACCTCCTGCAGAACGGTGTATGGAACCACCACATGGTTCACACACTCATCCTCAGCGATGAGATCGATCTGATGCAACACGATGTTGGTGTCCAGAACCAGCACCTGATCTGCTCCCTCGAAGGGCTCCGGAACGATGTCGTCCCTTAGGTACACTTCACGAACCACCTTCCGGATCTTGTTTTGCCGCGTGCGCCGCAGCCAAGAGCTCAGCTGACGCGAGCTGGTAGGCACATCATCTGTGATGTCTGCCTCTGTGATGAGTGCATCCTCGATCACGCTGCCCATGGCGGGCAGACTCCCTTCCTACTCCGGCTATCTGTTCGACGAGTAAGGATTCATGGTATGAACACTTCAGTGGGAGTGCCTCCCAGGTCTTCTTTCCCTTCATGTACCTGGTTTCGACCGGCTCAGATGCATGGCTGCCACTTATTGGGCCGGTGTCCATGTCAACATGAGTATGTAATAGTATGTAGCTCCGCTTCTTGCACGGCTTGTGTGTATGTGATTTCAGAACTTCCGGCAGGCGGGACGTAGTTCGACACCGATCAATGATTACAAGCGTGTCGGCTTTCATGAAAACTGAAACGGCATCAACTGTTCATCCTCCTGGTGTAGACTCCGGCGCACCAGCGCAGTCACTGCCTCTGTAACCTCCTGGGCAAGGCAGTGGTGTTCAAAAGGAGCCGCTACAGTAGATGTAGGCATCCACTACGATTCCTGCACTCGCAGGCAAATTGTAGCATTCTGATGCTTTGCTTTGTCCTCGGGGTTGTCTGAAGCAGGTATGCTGACCTTGGAACGCATGATCCGACAACCAATCTATATAGACCTCTGCTCCTCGTCCGCTGCGCTTGAGGGCCTGGCTGTTCCGTCCATGTCCATCCGCGCTATGTTGGCCCTGCTCTATCCCAAGCACTACTCTGCTGGCAGATGCTAGAATCTGCTAGAAGTGACCCATCCAATCCGACATCCTGTACAAGCCTGCACTTGGCTCAAGCAGAGCTTCAGCCAAAAACAAGGCACCGCAACACAGGCTTGCTCAGCTCAATTTCAGACGCACACGGACCGTTTGAAGCTCAGAGACTGGATTGGTGATCTTTCTTCTGCGGCCCGCGCGGTCGCAGTCAGCGCACGGTCCCTTGCTGGCCGTTACTGGCACTCGTAGACTTGCATGTGCTGAGGCGCTGCTCGGGGCTTCGTGGTCGCAGGCGACCCTTCCAGGTCAAGAACTGCCAGAGTCAACCTTTAGCTTCCTTCGCTTCCCGGGCTCTCAGTAGTTCCGTGCTCGTCGGGGGAGCCTGCACAGAGTCGCGGGGAGGGTGATAAACTCTCTTGCATATGGATCTCAGATCCTTCAGGGCTGCCACACACAAGACGGACATGCAGGAGGCCATTAGAGTCATCCTGAAACTATACCGGGGTCCTGTATCTTGTTTCTATCGGAACGATTTTCCTGCGGACAGGGCTCGCTGGATGGATGGCGGTGCGATCTCCATTCCGAGGATGATGTCGCGAATCTGAAACGGGGTGAGCGAAGCCACCTTCACGTAGTTCTTCTTGCCTGGGCGTTTAGAGGTGGCTCAGCTTCTAGAACATTCAGACAGGTTATGCCAGGAGTTGAGCGGCAGTAGTCTGCCAGGATCACGTCCTTGAGCAGCATCTCAATCTGGATCCACTCACGGTCGGTGAGACTCGGCCAAACCTGGCCTGGCTGGGCGACCTGAAATTCGTGTCGGCTCAAAGAAAGCTTTCCGAGTGCAACAGACCTTGCATGACCTTGCAAAATCACAGGTCTGGCCCGGCTATCAACTTCTAGGTTTCTGAGCCCCCAGTGCAACCTTCCGGTTGCAAGGGCTCCGAAGTTGCAGCTGTGTGGCCGTCGTCTTGTCAGGCTGCAGGATGGCCTGCGTGCCATCCACATCGATGTACAGTGCTCCCAAGATCAAGACCATGCGACCTCAGCAAGCCGTGAGAACTTCAGGCACAGGACAGCCACGCGCGAGAACGCATGTCTCGATGCATCGGCCATTGGAACAAGTTGCTGAAGGCAGTGTATGAGGAGTTCGACTTCAGCCAGTCGTCGTAGAGGTTGCAGAGCACCACCTCAGACTCGGTCGCCTTCGGGATCACATCGCTGATCTTCTCGATTCTCAGGCAGGCCTAGCAGCTGGGTTTTGCACAGGTGCCACGAAAGGTGCAAACGTTGTCATGCTCAAGAGCCGCATCCGCAATCGAAGATTCCTCGAAAATCATCTTTGAATCTTTCGCCTGGAAGCGCAGTGAAATCTCGGAGTGCTTGATCACAATGTCCGGGAAATCCACAAGCTGCACCTGCCATCGACTCAAGGATCCAGGCCCTTTCGGGCGCTCTGCGACTCTGACTAACTAAGAGCTCAAGGCACCACAACTCTAACTATAACGCCTAAACCGTTTTGACACCCCAAGCCTCTACTAATGGAGCCCCTCAAAAGGTGTGGGGCACCCGCAAAGCATCCAACGTACCCGTACGTGTAGCGATGATCTGCTTCGGATGCTCTTCCGCCGGCAAGGAGCGGATCCATGCTGCCACCTGAAGAGAGACTTATGGAACATAGGGGTGGGGAAGCTTCTTGAAACCTTGTTGTTCGTGCTGTTCTTGTGTTAGGTTGCTGGTTCGTTTCCTGCTTCTTCACGAATCTGATTCTAAAGTGGCGGCGGCTGGTTTGGAGTGAGTATTTAGTTCCCATTGCTCAATAGCAGCACCTCCTCGGCTGTCTTCTGCTTTGCCAGCTGTGAGAGACGCTGAGGCTCATGACCAGCCCACACGGAGGCAGGGATGATCTTCAGGAAGAGCTGTCCTGGTACAAGCTTTGAAAAGAATGCTTCAACAGTCGCAGTCTAGTAGAGGGCAGTAGGGGATCAAGAGCTGCAGCCCAAGTTCGGGGAGATTCGTCCGACCATCGCTTAAAGGAGCTCTAGATTCACCCTAAACCCTAAACCCTAAACCCTAAACTGGTCCTGTTCGCGGGTTGAAGAAGAAGATCGCTCCGTTTATTCTCTCGGTCTTCAGGCTTCCGTCGACGGCTTTGTGGATCTTCACCCGGTACACATTGGTGTCATCCACGAACCAGTTGGTCTTGCTGCTGAAGAGCTCTCTGAAGTTCTCGGAGTTCACTGGCTTCATAAGCTCCTGGGCAAGGCGGAGGAGTTCTTATTGGAGCCGCTGTGAGGATCCCACTCCAACTCATGCTTTCACAGACATTCGAGTGCAAATTGCAGCATGCCCCGTCCTCAGGGTTGTCAGAAGCAGGTATCCTGACCTCGGAACCACAGGATGCGACTCAGCGAATCTAGACCTGTGCTGCTCGGGCTGCTACCTGCATTCGCAGCTTGAGGCGCTGGCTGTACCGTCCATGTCCACCACTCTATGCCGGCACTGTGCTATCCCTCTGCTAGTCGCATGCCTGTGCGCCAAAACAACAGACACTATTCCGCTAGTAGTGGCCCTTCCCTCCACTGGGCTCAGGCGCTTTTGAGCCAAAAATGGCACCCGGGCCCGGCTTTGAAGCTTTGCACAGCTCCATTCTAAGCCCACGCACAGGAAGCTCGGACGCTCGGCTCGGGACCCCCTTTTTTGCGGGTAATACGAAGGGCTCAAGGACTGCAAGCTCACGCGGCAACAGTCCTTCAAGGAACGGTCCCATGCTGGCCGTCAGTAACTTGCGAGCTGCTCCAGGACACTTCATGGACGGACAAGCAGGGAACCAGCTCGGAGCAAAATGGCTCGGAAGCAGGCGACCCTTCCAGGTCAAGAACTGCCAGAGTCAACTCGTAGCTTCCTTCGCTTCCCAGGCTCTGAGTAGTTTCAATTTAAGGTCCGGTTTGGGTAGCCATCTTAAATACTTGTCGGGTCTAAGAAGCTTTCATCAATGGACATGTACAAAAGTTGTCTGCTGCAACCTCTTCGTGGAGGCTGCTGCAACGGGCTCAGAGCTCATACAAAGTGGTCCTGTCGAGGGGAAGACATCACAACTGCCAACTGCGTCAATCTATGTCTGCATGAATGTATGCACGTACATATGTATGTAGGTATGCATATATGCATGCATGGATGGATGGATGGATGGATGGATGGATGGATGGATGGATGGATGGATGGATGGACGTATGTATGTATG
>CAJNDV010013313.1:59697-74697 GCA_905221635.1 Symbiodinium sp. CCMP2456
CAGCAGGCAGCAACACCTCACCACAAACAGCCAAGCATCAACACCGCCGCAACAACGAACACTAGCAGCAGCAGCAGCAGCAGCAGCAGCAGCAGCAGCAGCAGCAGCAGCAGCAGCAGCAGCAAACAACAACAACCACAGCAACGTCCTCCCGGCGAGACATCGGAGGTTTCAGCCGCCGAACTTCTAGCCAGAAAGAACTAGGTTCGGAAGCCCGATTAGAGCTGAAGCCCTAGAGCCTTCAAAAGCGTTACAGCCAAAGCTCCAGGACATTGAAGCTTGCTCGACACAGTGCCAATGTAAATCCAAACAAAACCAGCTTAGCATTAAACCCTAAACCCTAAACCCTAAACCCAAGCAGCGGCTCAACATGAGGATCTTTGGTGCGGGGTTTGGGGCTGTGGGGCTTGGCTGACGCGAGATGCCGCAAACCAACTCAGAGCAGCCCCGAACTTCAAAATCGGGAGTGAAAATCGAATTTAGAGGACATGGGGTGCGGGGTGTATGTTGGCACTGATTTTTGCCGCACCTGGCTGTAGCAATGCATGAGAATAGGTCTGTCTGCTTTGCAGGACAGCGCTTCAAGCCTACATCCCAACTTCCCTGCTGGACTTTTGTGGCCACCCAGCACCAAAGAGCACACAGTGTTGGAAGATGGCGGCGACAACTGTGAGCAGGAAGAGGAAAAGGAAAGCTGGATGCCGTGTGAATGTAAAGCTCTCCAAACACGTGGCTGCGAAAGCATTCTCAAGCCTAGCGCGTGGTCTTGAGTGCAAGCTTTACACACACCGCACCAGAACAAGCTGCTATGCTGCCTATCTTATTGTGTGCATATGCATGCGTGTGTGTGTGTGTGTTTACATGCGCAGAGACGTGTTCGATCTCTGTGCGCGTGCACGCGTTTTGAGACTTGATAAATCACAAAGCAGTCCAAGCCCCCTTAGTAAAATCGTGCATACAGGACCTAAACCCTAAACCCTAAACCTTAAACCCTAAACCGTAGCCAAACCCCAAACTAAACCCTAAACCCTAAACCCTAAACTAAACCCTAAACCCTAAACCCTAAACCTTAAACCGGCCAAGAAGCTGCACAACGCTGAAAATCAGCAATCCGCACCCAAAGGAAGAGGTAGCCCGCAGCAAGCCAGGGTCGAGGCTCTGGTCCAGACATCGGACGCATCGAAGGAGGTAGGGATATGTAGCCTAGGGTCTGAACCCCAGAAATATATAGTACATTATTGTATCTTATAGTGAATTATAGTACATTATAGTATTATTATAGTCGGACACATCGAAGCAGGTAGGATATGTTGCCTGGGTTTTTTGGTCCGGATGACGGAACGTTTAGGGTGTAGGGTTTGGGGTTTAGGGCTCAGGGTTTAGGGAACAACCGTACTGAAGGGGAAAACCCTCAATACTTAGAATAGGGTTTTGGAGGTTCCTTGATAAACCTACAGTATAGTATACCCCCAAGCCCTATTCTCATCATTAAGGCGCCTGTGTTACTGAAGGTTGAGTTGTAGGGTTCCGGGACCAATCACCGTCAACATCGCGACAACGACTGATACTTCTCATTCGCCCAGAGGCAGGGTACACCAGCATGAAGAAGAGGAATTCAATCAGCATTACGATCGAATACTCGATGTCAGATTGATAGCCAAGGGCATGAAGGGAAGGCCTTCCGGCCCAAGAAACGGGAGCGAACGACAAGATCCAGGGGAACATGGCCAGCAGACAGACCTCAGTTCTTGCACGGATGTATCGAAGAAGATTGTGCTATCGTACTGTTCGAAAGATGCAATCGGTGCAAACATCTGTGGATAAATTCAGTTCCAAGGCACATCATAGGGTATGTCAGTCACGTCCCCAAGGTCTTCGACAACTGCAGCACGCATTGGGCCCTGCACGTACTTGTTGAACTCTTCCAGGCAATCTTCATGGTTCGCAAGGCCCGTTACGGAGCGCACAGCCAGACGAGCTGAGTAGGTTAACGATAAGTCGATGAGCACCTCGCAGTCAGGTTTAGAGTTTAGGGTTTAGGGGCTTAGGGTTTAGGGTTTAGGGTTTAGGGTTTAGTTTAGGGTTCAGGGCGATAAGTCGATCAGCTCCTCGAGGTGGAACTCACTCCGGGCTTTACGGCGGTGCAAATGTAAAAAAAAAAGTGGACACCCGATGCATTGCAGCTAGACGGAACCTGTTTCACAGCCCATGCGTGGCATGCATGTCATCTTTGAAACAGAAAAAGCCCTGAAGCTGCACCCCGACAGCCAAGATGGCGAACCAAAATGGCGGAAGAAGAAGCCTCTGGAAGACCCCAACCCTAAACCGTTTGCTTCGTTCTCTTTCTCCGGACGGCCGTATCCAGGAATCCAAAATCTAAAGCCGTCCATCTCCGAAGCATCCAGAGACTCTGCACTACCCCGTAGTCATCCGTAATCCAAAAGGTCTGACTGAGCTGAACGAATGCCATCACGATAATCGGGCCCGGTATGTTCCGTAATTAAGGGCTCTTCATCCCTATCGGAGAATATTGGACACGTCCTGTCTTCAGGTGTCGGGTGTAAGGCCCTAAACACACCTTGTCACTGGGGCCTTAACAATTAGAATCAGTTTTTGGGGTGGATGAGAGGGATTCTACTTTACGATCACACCCAGGAATCCTGTGGACCTACCCAGAGAACCGAATACCTCTTAATTAGGATAATTAGGGTATATACCTTACATCCAAACTACTCAGGGCCCTACAAAGTCAAGGTATGTTCCTGAATTGAAGGGTATTGGGTTCTCTGGGTACGGCTTGCGGTTGATGATATAAATCCCGCATTTCCTGAAGGACCCTAAACTATGGGAACTATGGTATATTTCCTACTATGGGTAGTGCGGGGTTTATATCATCAACCGCAGTGCTTCCAGTTCTTCCAATGTGTCTCATACTTACTTCCCTAATAAGCCAGGGAAAAAAAAGGATAAACTTTCAGATCACTACTAACTTGTAAGAACCCAACCCTAACCCTAAACCCTAAACCCAAAAGTTTAAAGGTTGGGTATTGGGGAACTTAGAATATCAAACCCCGGCCCCTAAGGTTCGAAAGTGGGGGCGGACTCCTGCCGCTCGTCCTCGCCTGACTTCTCCACCTTTGGGGGGCTAGGGTTCAGGGTTTGGGGGTTTTAGGAGTTCGGGTTTAGGGTTTAGGGTTCAGGGTTTAGGGGGTTTAGGAGTTCGGGTTTAGGGTTCAGGGTTTAGGCGGTTTAGGAGTTCGGGTTTAGGGTTTAGGGTTCAGGGTTTAGGGGGTTAGGAGTTCGGGTTTAGGGTTTCGGGGTCATTGTTTAGGGTTTGGGGGATAGGGCTTAGGTTAGGGTTGAGGATTTAGCTAAGGCAGTTAATAGGTTTAGGAACCGAAAGTCAAAGGCTGGAGCGCAGGAAGGAAGAATGTGGGATATCTACCCAGACTCAATCGAGATGTGGCTTTATTGCTCGAGCATCCTAAGCCCTAAACCCTAAACCCTAAACCCTAAACCCTAAACCCTAAAACCCTAAAACCCTAAACCCTAAACACTAAACCATAAACTAGTCCGGCAAAGAAGAAAAACCGTGACTGAGAGGCTTTGGGCTTCTTCGATGGGCAGCCCTAAACCCTAAACCCCCTAAACCCCCTAAACCCCCTAAACCCCCTAAACCCTAAACCCTCGGGGAAGTTCATCGGGACCGAGGCTCCTTGCCCTGCTTCTCGAGATCGGCGATCTGCTGTCCTGAGCTTCTCTCTGGAGGCTTCTGAAACCCTAGCGGCCCTAGCGGCCCCTTGGGTTTAGGGTTTAGGGGCCTCTTGTTTTGGCGAAAAGGCGTCATACGTATCCAGCAGCCTAAACCCGAAACATCCCTAAACCCAAAGTACTCTGGGCTCGCGCGTCTCTATTTCAGGGTCGCTTCTTTTCTGACACTCCCATCTCTACGGGACTCCCGGAGCTCGCTTGTTTGGGGAGTTTTGCGGCTTCAAGTCGAGAGCAAATCCGCAGAGCTTCAACGAGGAATACTCGCCAAATGATGGAGGGATCCTCTAGGTATGTGAGATTTCAGTCGGATACTTGACTGGCGGGGTCCGAGTGGGGGGGGACGGTGTTTCTATGCGACCCCGGCTCGCTGGATGGATGGCGGTGCGATCTCCATTCCGAGGATGATGTCGCGAATCTCACTCTGGGTGAGCGAAGCCACGTTGACGTTGTTCTTCTTTCCTCAGCGAAGAGCTGAAACAAGTCAAACCACTCAAGAAGCAAGCAAACCATCCCACGTCAACGTCAGAGGCTACATTCCAGCAGCCGAGGGACCGTAGTCTGCCAGGATCAAATCCTTGAGCTGCACCTCAACGTGGATCCACTCATCGTCGGTGAGACTCGGCCACACGTGGTGTGGCTGGGTGACCTCAGCTTCAGCGAATGACTCCGCGGAACCCGGCATTGTTACTATGCTTGCTGGCCATTTCAGAGGTTGTGCTTACGTTGCAAGCACCTGTTGCACACTGGCCCCTCAAGTTGCAAACGTGCGGCTGTCGTCTTGTCGGGCTTCAGGATGACCTTTGTGCGATCCGGATTCACGTGCAGTGCCCGCAGGATCAAGATCATTCGGCCTCAGCAACCGAGAACTTGGCTCTTCAGACAGCGTATATGCAAACAAAGCTTGGCTTCACAAGCACAGGCAGATGACTGTACAAGTCTTCGATGCTTGAGACATTCGAACAAGTCACTGAAGGCAGTGTATGAGGAAATCGACTTCAGCCAGTCATCGTAGAGGTTGAAGAGCACCATCTCAGGCTGGGTCGCCTTCAAGATCAGATCGCCGAACTTCTCGATCTTCATGCACGCCTAGCAGCTTCGTGTTGCAAACCCTAAACGCTAGGAAACCCCTAGGAGCCTACCAGTTGAGACTCGTCTTTCTCAAGCCTGGAACGGCAGGGAGAGCTCGGAGCCCTTGATCACGATGTTCGGGAAATCCAGAAGGTGCACCTGGCATCTTTCTCCCAGAGTACCAAGTACCAGAAGCCCTCTCAAAACAAAACATGAAAACAATGTATCCCCTAGGCCCAACAGCCATAAACCCTGTTGACGCCCTAAGCCCTAAGACCCCAAACAGGAGTTTGCTGAACCACCACCGGGGCGCCTCCAAAGGATCCAACATGCCCTTTCGGGTCACGATGATCTGCTTCGGCTGCTCTTCCACCGGCAATGATCGGATCAATGCCGCGACCTGTTTGGGGGCAAGGCACACGCCTCCTTGGAGAGAGAAACGGAGGCCAACATGCCCTTGCTTCCCTCTTGTTGTTCGTCGTGCTGTTCTTGAGTTGCTTCTGTTGCCTTTCCTGCTTCTTCACGATGCTACAGGCAGTTCGTGTGTCGTGGCAAATAACTGGGGTGAGTAGACAAAAGCAGTTCGCAGTGTGCAGAACAACTAGCAGCAGCAAAGCAGCAGGAGGAGTAGCAGCAGCAGCAGGAGCAGTAAAGGCAGCAGCAAGCAGCTCCAGCCCGAACGTCAGCCTCCTCGGCTGTCTTCCACTTTGCCAGCTGTGAGAGCCGCTTCTGACCCGCCCACACGGAGGTGTGGATGATCTTCAGGAACAGCTGTCCTGCAACAGACATCGGCTTGCTTTAGAAGTCGAATTTTGTATGGGGGCAGAAACGGGCCAAGAGTTGTGGACATCAGATCCGTCGAACCAGTGCTCAAATCCCTGGTCCTGTTCGCGGGTTGAAGATGAAGATGGCTCCGTTCACGGGCTTAGTGGTCAGGTTACCCTCGAAGGTCTTATGGATCGTCACCCGGTACACGTTGGTGTCATCCACGAACCAGATGATCTGGGAGCTGAATAGCTCTCCATAGTTCTGGGAGTTCAGGTAGGGCTCGGTGGGCTCACTGCTGTACAGCTGCAAACCCTTGCGGATGCGCTCGCGAAGCACATACAGGGCAGGATTTGCCTTCATGATCTTGTTCATGGACCTGTGCAGCAATGGCTTGACTCCTGGGAACCAGTTGCCGAAGCCGCTGTGCAGGTTGTAGGCCAAATCCACGCCCATGAGCACGCCCGTCGGCGACGGGTAAATGGACATGTTGTCTGTCGTGTAGTCCAAGAACTTGGCACGGCAGTACCGTTCCTGCAGCCGTGCTTGGGCACACAGGGGCAGAAACAATGGGTCTTTTCGGACTAGGGTACTTATATGCTTTTTCTTTCTCGACACTGCAAAACGTAGAGAGAAAAAAAGCAACCGACTTGAGCGAGCTGCGATGTCGTGGGAGTCGTAGTCTCCCCAGCGGAGCTGCACATCGATCCAGTACTTCGTGGTCGTCGTGCCATCGAAGCCATCCTTGGACTCTGTCAACAGCGAGGGCTTGGAGACGGCCCACTTGTAGGAGGCGAAAAGGAGCACGTCCGCGCAGGAGCTGTTCATCTTGTAGGACTTACGCGGGTGAATCGTCTCCTTCTGCACCATCTCAATCTCCAGGGCATCCAACTCCAGATCGAAGACCTGGCACAAGTCCATGACAATACTCTCGTGGATCTTCTGCCACAAGTGCGCGCGGAAGATCTGGATGAGAGAGATCTTCAAGGTCGGGATCTTACCGTGCATGAAGATGCCGGTGAGGTCCAGCTGCACCTGGAAGCCGACATAGACGTTGGCACGGTTGATCGTTGGAGACCACCAGAGCGTGAAGCGTCGATTGGGGATCTGGTTCAGACCACTTCGCTGGGCGTTCGTGAGCTTCTTGAATCGCATGGACTCCTCGAAGCCGCTAGCCTTCTCCCAGAAGAGACCCTCCCAGGTGGGGAAGTAGGTGCCCTTGAAGAGCGTGTGCTCCAAGATGCCTTCGACACCTCCCAGTGCCTGGATCATGTCAGTTCGGTAGTTGTTCAGGTTCCACAGCTTTCCATCATGGCGCTGGTGAGTCCACCAGAAGGGGTTCTGGCGCATGATGTTGTACTGCTTGAAGTCCTGACGCACGCGCCAGCCCTTGTCGAAGGCCAAGGTGTGGCGATCCTGCGAGGACAGGCAGGTAAAGAAACTCGCGATCCAGACTACACTACCCCCTTGGCCTCAGCTCTCACAAAACTTGGAAGCCTCCAATTCGTCAATTTCCCCCTGGGTGTCCTTCTGGAAGAGCGTGTTGATTCGGGGAATACCACGATCCCAGGCATCCTCCAGGTCCTGCGCAACGGCTGTCGCCAATCTACTTGCGTACTTACGCTCTTCATGACATCACTTCGGAAGCCCATGATACCCGATCTTCTCTGCTAGCTGCTAGTGCCAGGGTGGTTACGAACGTATATACACACATGTGTCGCATCAAACCTCCGTCCATCCATACACACATTACTGGTACATAATCATGACATGTTGTGCCGGCATCATGCTCGTCATCGGAGCTCCTCCAAGGTGAGGCGTCGGTTCTGCGCCGTGGCCTCCTGCCTCTTCAGGGCGTACTCGGCCCAGACGCGCTGAGAATCGATGAACTCCGCCTCCCAGGTCTGCACCTGAAGGGGGGGGGGGGTGGAGCTCGCGAGCCAAAGGCCCGGAAAAGGGTTTGGGGTTTAGGGTTTAGGAGTTTAGGGTTTAGGGGTTGAGGGTTTAGGGGTTTAGGGTTTAGGGTTTAGGGTATCCCCCTATTCCTATCAGAATTGCGCAGAAGAGGGTTGAAGCTGCCGGCAGGGAGCATATCGGTACAGGTTGGGGATGAGCTGGTCCTCCTCGTGGCTCAAGCCACTGCGGTAGTGCGTGATGCCCGTCCTCGGACAATCAAGCCGCTGAAGCTCGACCCCACAGAACCGTGACAGCCACACACCACAGAAGCTGCAAATATTGCCGAAAGAAACACATCTGCTTCTTGTGAAGTCCAAGCCACTCGGTCTGCTTCGAGTATCGCAAGTCAGACTGTGGAATGAGGATGTGGCCCATACTGAGCATGCCCAGTCCTCCCAACTCCTTGGGCGTGTAGAAGACCACAGGCGGGAATCGCGAGGGCATCTTCGAGTTCAGCCCGATCTTGATTCGAGTCTGCACCTGCGCAGCTCTTCAACGCGACCAAAGGCAGGGAAAGGCGGCGGAATGGGGGCTGGGACCTTACAGTATACAGGTTGGAGAGGCTTGTAAAAAGGAAGACTCTTGAAGACGGGGCCACCTTGTTCTCGCACTTCACGAGAAGGTCCAGCAGCGCATCCGTGTGAATCACGGCCTCCCGGAAGTAGGTCATCATGCCGATGAGGTTCGTGTTCCACTTGTTGGCAATCTTGGTGAAAGTGGTAGAACCTGATGCCATCAAGATGGTTCGACATCTGTTCTCGAACTGCTTCTGCGACTCGTTGTCGACCTTCAAGAAGGCCTGAGCCGTCATTTCCTTCGTGGCATCGTTCTGCAGCTTCCACACACCCTCGCGCTGCGTGAACTCCTCCTGGAACGTACGGATCTTTGGCAGGATGCGAACTTCAAAGCCACACATGTTGAAGAGGATGTTGGGGTTGTCCTTCGAGTAGACGGACGCAAAGGAGTTGTCCCAAACAAGCGTGGTAACGCTGCGAGGCAGGCGGTTCTGCATCTCCCAGAAGACGGCTCGTCCCAGGTTGACATCGTGCTTCATGCGCCGCATTCGGCAATCGCGGGGCCAGCACATCTTGTTGGTGTAGCCGACAACATTCTCGTTGTTGGGATCCGGGTTCTCCGTCAGGAACCTCTGAATCAGATCCTTGGAGTCCTCCTTGCTGAAGCGGAAGACCATGATGAAGCGGTCCAGGTACCGGCAGTACAGGCGGATGGGGTGCCTGAGCTCCGTGTCCACATCCTGGAAGGTCAAGAACTCGTTGGGCAGCTGAGGAGGCCCGGCGATCTCTGAGGCCCTAGTCAGACCCAGCATCAGCAAGTCCAAGACCATGCAGTAGTACTGGAAGACGAAGGATCCGAACTGCAGGCCCTTGATCAGACCGTAAGAGTTGGTGTGGTTCATGTCCTTGTAGTTGATGACAATGTTGTTCTTCGCAGTCATGTAGTCTGCGATGTTGTGATCAACGATCAATCGGAGCAATCGGTTCAACAACGTGAGGTCCACCTTCTGCGACACGTTCTCGAACTTGCTTTCCAGGACCACAACGCACTGACCGTCTGAGGTGTCCCAGACATCTGTCAAGTTGTTGATACCCTGGCACCACTTGTACACCAACAAGGGCGCTGGCTCGGTGTCTGCTGGCTTCACCCAGTTCGGGAAGAGATGTCGGTGGTCACCCTCATACCACAGGTACTGATCCAGGTACGCATCCGTGATCTTCTCCAAAGGCTCGATCTCGTAGCAGGGCACCAGGTGGGAGTACATGTCCTGGAACTCAATGGTCACCTCCTTGAAGGCACGCTGCGTGAGCAAGTGGCGCTTGATTCGCGAGAGAGCCTCGTGAGGATTGTCGTAGGCCTGCTCGACCAAACCCAACTCCTCTCTTTGCTGCTGGTTCAGGCGTGTCTGGACGGTGTACTGCTCCTTGAGCCGCTCCAAAGCCAAAATGAGCAGTTTGGTGTCGTGCTTGTAGTTCAGGGGCGGGAAGGGGATCGGAGTGAACTTCCGACTCTCCAGCCAGTGCACGGTGGTGGTGTAGATCGCCACGGCCTCCTCTCCGCTCACGTAGGGGCCATCCTTCAGGTAGTTGTGCTGCCTCTCTTGCTCGGCCTTCAGCCAGAGACGGGTCAGACGTCCCAAATTCTTCTTGCAGGTGGTCTTGTCCACGGTCGCACCACGGCGGATACGCTCTCGGTTGTAGTACGTCGCGTTGGTCCACCAATCGGCCTTGGACTTGACGTAGCGAAGGATCATGTTCTCGATCGGGGCAGGCAAGCCGGGGACTTTCCAAGGGATGTTGGCCTTCCAGCATCGCCAAGCCTCTGACAAGTGCTGCAGAATGGTTCGGGCCTTGTTGGCTCGGACGCCTTCGGGCATCATGTCAATGATGTCGTGCATCACAGCAGCACGCAGCTCCAAGTCAAAGTGACTCTCCACTCGCTGCTTGGTGATGGTCTTGGCCACGCCTTTGCTGACACGGCCCTCGAACTGTCGAGCCAACAGGTTGCCCAGCCAGCGCTCCAGCAGCGGGACGACACCGCGCAGGAAGAAGAGCCAAACGCGCCAGCCCGGTGCCCAGAAGCCGCAGCCGGGACCCTTCCCGACGGGGCCAGTGTTGAAGCGGTAGTAGATCAAGTGCTTCAAGTCCTTGCACATGCGCACCTGTCGCATCAGACGGTACTTGTAGCGGTACATACCCGTTAGCTGACCCACGTGGGCAAAGATGTATTGCAAGCCGTCTGCAAGCTGGAAGGCATCTACGTTGCCCAATCGGAACTGCACGTGCGAGTCCACCACCAGCTTTGTGAGGCGCATGATCTCTCGGCACAGGTGGAAGGCGTTACCGAATCGAGACTTCTTTCTCTCCTTCGTCGTCAACGTCTTCACAGGCTTCAGGTTGAAGTTGTAGTCCAAATGCAAGAAGTTCAAGTTCTTACGGGCGATCAGGAGGTTCAGCATGTTGTAGCCTTGGCGGCAAACCTGCAGACCAATCTCCACCCAGTCCAACTCTGTGCGCTGGAAGAACTTCGTCGTGGCGAAGATGTTCATCAAGTTGCGCTTGTTCAGCGTCTTGGGGGGGCGATGGTGCAGCTGGTTGAGAACCCAGACCTTCAGGAGCTTCTGGTAGGACACGCGCACCTTCACCGGGTAGTTCGAAGGACAGTGCTCCTTGTACCACTGCCCAACAAGAGGAACATCCTGTGCACGTCGCATGTAGCCGCTGCGAAGGTTGAAAGGTCTTGGTGCCCAGTAGAGCGTGATGCCGTTCGCTGTGCAGTCCGTGAAAAGCGGAGTGTCCTCAAGCAGAGGCTTGCCTCAGCTATGAGTCAGATCGGACTGGCGCTTTCGGACTTGAGGCATTTAGGGTTTAGGGTTTAGGGTTTAAGCCCGAATCTGCCCAAGGGGCAATCTTCCGGCAGCTGGAAGCTCTCGATATCCTCGTCATCATCCGCCGACTGATCCTGGGAGCGATGGGACACTGCGCGGTACCTCGGCTGCGCTTAGCTGGGGTTCTTGTTAAGAGATATTCAACTTGAGTTACCATAATAGGGATCTATAGTAAATAATGGGGTTTCCTTATTATGCCCTAAACCCTACACCCTACACCCTACTCATTATGGCAATTTAAATTAGATTCCTTAACAACAACCCAGCATTAGGGCTCTGGGACTGATGACATCGAATCGAGCGTGTTTCACCTCGAATACCAAAACGCTAGTATGGGAGCCTCATTAAGAAACCCTGGATCTCTATAAGGGTTCTTTATGTATTATTTGGGGGTTATAGGGCCAGGGTTTCTTAATCGGGTTCCTACATTACCAGACCCCACACGTTGAGCCCAGGAGGCGCTGGCAGTGGATTGATGATAGGATCGTAGTAGAAGGCCTCAGATGCTCAGAAGTGGCTCCATTGCTCCGGCTGCACACGCTTTGTGCGGCTTTTAGGGTTTACTCTGCTGGGTTTCGAGCTTTTGTGTTCTGCTTGCTAGGTGCAGGTAAATGACCCCGGATTCAGGGTCTAGCGTTCTGGGTTGATGTTAAGGGCTCCGGTTGCACATATATTCCATAACCCGGCCTATCCACGGACAAGGGCCTCTCAATGCATCCTGCAATGCTTGATCGCTGCTGGTCAAGCGGCCGGAAGATCGGGATCATCCGCTTTGATGTAGCAGACGGACTGGCAAGGGGGTTGGGGTTTTTGAGTTGAGGCTTTGTGGTCTTCGACTGAGGGATTCCAGGAGAGTCTTCTTTGTGGACTATGGCAGAACTGGAGCCCTTTACCCTCGTCTACTCCAACTCTGGTGCCTGGTTGTGGTAGGGTGCCATCGCAACCTTTCGAGGCCGCGAGTTGTACAGGAACGGGAAAGCGATGCCTCGGTCGAGTGAATCCGCATGGTAAGACCATGCCCCAACCCTAAGCCTTAAAGACCCTAAGGCCCTAACTAGCCGATTTTACACCGGTCTGAAGGCTGGGGGTCTTGGGGCTGACGGTCTGCAGCTCAATGCTTGAACGCGAGCCAGGCTGCGGTACTCTGTCCGCAGCTGCTGCCTCACAATGATCTTGTTGATGTCGTTGAACCTGGGCTCAGTGTGACAATCTGCATCGGAAGCCGGGCTGATGATCAGGATCGGGAAAGCCATTCACACAAGGAAACGGAAGCGACAGAGATGTCGTTTCTTTCTATGTTCCGATGGCAACTCGAAGGAAACTCTTCGGAGTACGTTGCCCTTCTTGCTTCCCTCTCCAGTCGCCGGATTCTAGGCAGCTGGCTCGTTCCAGTCCTCATCCTCATCGTACATGTCACGGTAAAGGGGCTCGAACTTGGGGCCACCTGTTTCAGGAATCCCAGGGGTGCTTGGGTGCCTGTGTTCCCGGGATTTGGGAAGCCATCGCCTAAGAGCTCCGGGCTTAGGGCTTTACAAGGCTCTAGGAGTTTACGGCTTTCAGGTGTAGACTTTACGGGTTTATAAAACTTTGGGATCTGGCTCTAAAAGTTACAGGCAAAAAGACTAGTCATGCCGAGCCTGGAATGGCCATGTTCAGCGCCTTGGCCGTGTAGAAGGACTTCTTTTCGAAGAGGTAGAAGTAGTTCCTAAGCCATGGGGCGCATGAAAAAGCGCCTGTACGATAGAACTCTCCGGGGTGGCTTGCTGCCAATAACACATCAAAGGATCTTGTCCATCAAATCAGACAGCAACTGGTTGGACAAGCGGTACAAGACGCCTGAGCTTCAGCAAGAACATTGCGGGACGCTGCGACTGCGACACGATCTCCGTAAAAGTGCACTTCCTGGGTCAAGCTTCCTTGCTGAGCCAAGGAGAGATGCCACTTCCGGTAGCTCGTGCCGTTCACATGCTTCGTGTTCAAAAGTGGCACCTCAGATGTGTCAACTTTATGCTCATGGGCACTACTAGTCGAAGTACTACCTGAGCACCACTAGTTTCGAGAATCCATGTTACAAACTGCAGGCTTCTGCCCAGGCACGGCTTCATAAAACCACTCCAAAACTGGCTCATCCTCGACAGGATCCAACCTCCAAACAGTGGGTAATGACCCAAGGCAGACTTCCACGGATTCGCAGTGTAAGGAGAGCAAGACCTAGCGGTTAGCTAAAGCGGCGGCGGTGGTGGTGCTGGTGGTGGCGGCGGCGGCAATTGTAATCGTTGTCGTAGTGGTTGTCGCCGGTGGAGATGTAGTCGCAGTAGCAGTGGCAGTAGTAGTAGTAGTAGTAGTAGTAGTAGTAGCAGTAGCAGTAGTAGTAGTAGTAGTAGTAGTAGTAGTAATAGTAGTAGTAGTAGTACTAGGAGCAAAAGCAGCAGCACTAGCAGCAGCAACAGCAGAACTGCAATGACTGAGGCACTCATACTACTGACATGACAAAAACCCAGACGATGCAGATTGGTAGGGATCAGCAGTCGTAATGAGGAAGTTACTGGAATGTGAATGCCAGTACTGTGAGTAGCTCTGATTATGATGCTGTTGTCACTATGTCTAGTGAGCCTAGTGCCATCATCATTGCTTTTCCGCCTTCCGCTGCTGCGAATCGCGCTGTTCGTGGACACTTTGGCTGTGTGACACTTGCAGTGTGGGCTCTACGCTGTCTTCCAAGAGTTTCACGGTTTGCTTTCGGGATTCAGCTTTGCCATTTCCAGAGCCTTGGTCATACTTACGAAGGCTTTCAACTTGGCCTTTTACTTCTATTGCTGCTGATGGCATGATGCTGGTTAGGACGACGACTACTGGTTCTACCGCTGACATTCATGGCAGCAACAACAACAACAAGACTAACTAATTCAGTTACTGCAAACAACAACAGTATGCTCCACGACGACGAGAACCGGGATAGCGCTGCGTATGAATGTCCATACTCTGTCGATACGACAACCGCACTGGCAACGGTCGAAGCCTCCTTCTTCAAAAATGGGAGTTTCCGAAAATGAGGGTACCTTATTTTGGGGTCCTTATAGTCAGGATCCTACTATTTAGGGTACTATGTTAGGGTCCCCTATGTTCGGAAACTCCCGAATAAACCCCGGCCTCACCCCAAACCCAGACGGAGACCCTCGGACTGAGACGGTGAAGCTTGTGCACAGGAATTAGGGTTTAGGGTTTAGGGTTTAGGGTTTAGGGTTTAGGGTTTAGAGGAATATCAGTGAAAGTCCAATAGCAGTGATTAGCATTAAGTCTTATAGTCAGGGTTTAGGGTTTAGGGTTTTTTTTGTCACCTCTTTTCCACCTGCCTGGTTAGTTAGGTCGAATGCCACGTTGGCGGAGGTTGTTTCCAGTTGCACTGAAGCCCACATACCAAACTAAAACTCACCAACAACCCACCAAGACTTACAGACTCCAGACCAAAACCTAAAGGGGCCAGCTCACATGCAACTGCAGACCCGTCGGAGCCGAGCTCAACAGGGGTTTAGGGTTTAGGGTTTAGTTAGTCAGGAACATGAGAATGTAACAGTTCCCTGAAATCCTCACCTCATCTGGATGGCTTCCAGGGGCTCCACATCCAAGACGTTGTCTCCATAGTCCAAAGGCGGCTCCTCGTCATCGAAGGGCGGGAAGCGCATTCGCTTGAAGTGGCGTCGGTCTCCTGGATGCTGGACTGCATAGGGCTTCTGGAGGGGGGTTTGGGACTTTGGGGCTTTAGGGGGTGTATGGCACCCCATCTTCGACTTCCAAGCCTGATACTCAGAACCTTTAACCCACGGATTCGAGGAAAGACTTGAACATGAGGGCCAAGACTGGTCGAGTCGCGCTTCTCTCGGCGCATCATGATCCACATGGTACCCCACTGAGCAAGGTACACGGGCTCGATGACCTGCGACGAAAGATGCGGACAGGGTTTTCGAGTCTCGTGGCCTGCTAGAGGTTTGTGAAGGTTTTACTTAAGAATTGTGCCTCGGGGATCTACTGGTCAGTTG
>CAJNDV010013324.1:0-29488 GCA_905221635.1 Symbiodinium sp. CCMP2456
CCTTCAAATCCTCATAACCTTCAAGATTTGGAAATGCTTCAGGGCCCAGCCGGCGGGACTGAAGGATTTCTGGAAATCCTTCAGGGCCCAGCCGGTGGGGCTGAAGGATCTTTGGAAATGCTTCAGGGCCCAGCCGGTGGGGCTGAAGGATCTTTGGAAATCCTTCCGAGCCCAGCCGGTGGGGCTGAAGGATGTTGGGAAATGCTTCAGGGCCCAGCCGGCGGGACTGAAGGATTTTTGGAAATCCTTCAGGGCCCAGCGGGTGGGGCTGAAGGATCTTTGGAAATGCTTCAGGTCCCAGCCGGCGGGACTGAAGGATTTTTGGAAATCCTTCAGGGCCCAGCCGGTGGGGCTGAAGGATTTTTGGAAATGCTTCAGGGCCCAGCCGGCGGGACTGAAGGATTTTTGGAAATCCTTCAGGGCCCAGCCGGTGGGGCTGAAGGATCTTTGGAAATGCTTCCCAGCCGGCGGGACTGAAGGATGTTTGGAAATCCTTCAGGGCCCAGCCGGTGGGGCTGAAGGATCTTTGGAAATGCTTCAGGACCCAGCCGGCGGGACTGAAGGATTTTTTGAAATCCTTCAGGGCCCAGCCGGTGGGGCTGAAGGATCTTTGGAAATGCTTCAGGGCCCAGCCGGCGGGACTGAAGGATTTTTGGAAATCCTTCAGAACCCAGCCGGCGGGACTGAAGGATTTTTGGAAATCCTTCAGGGCCCAGCCGGTGGGGCTGAAGGATCTTTGGAAATGCTTCAGGGCCCAGCCGGTGGTGCTGAAGGTTTTTTGAAATCCTTGAGGGCCGGGCAGAAGCATCTATGGAAATCCTTCAGGGCCCAGCCAGTGAGTCTGAAGGAAATCCTTCAGGGCCCAGCCGCAGGGGCTGAAGGATGTTGGGTTGGCAATAGATTACAGTCAGTATGCTTGTTTGGTACACGCAAAGCCTGGTACTCGCAAGCCCGTGCAGCATCGCACTTCCCCTACTTCTCGGGGTCGCGAGGCGAGCTAACTTCGCTTCTTCGCCGCGACGTTTCGGCGACGTCTCGGCGGGCGCCGGCAAGGCCGGGGTTTTGTGGCAGAGTCAGGTCTGGGCAGTCTAGATACCCTCCAAGCCTCGCGCTATACGCTTTAGACCCCAAGAGATCGTAGAGTCATGATCCGGTTGTTTTTTCCCATGGTCGTGGCCGGGGTTGCTCTGTCCCCGCTAAACTCTGGCATCCTAAACCGTCCAACTCTTCAGGTTCCGACCTACGCATGCCTACTCGTAGCCTCTTCTCCCGATTCCCAGCGCCGCCTGCGCCGCCTGCCCGGCCCGGCTCCGGCGTCGGCACTGCGTCGCTGCAGCTCTGGCGTCCCTGGGTGGGAGGACGATTGGTTGCAGAGCGGGCGGTAGTGGGGGGTAGACCGCCAGAGTGTTTTTTATTGCTCCCTTGCTCTGCTTGTTATGTCCAAAATGACACTGTCTAGAGGAGTTTCAACTGGTCGGCTGGCCTCATCCTCAGACTCGCGAGCTGCACGATGCTCGACATGACGTCCGTGGCTCTGCATGCGAGACGGGAACGACGTTCACGGGATGACAGGTGAGGAAGATACGCAGGCAGGCAGGTCTGTGCACACGAGCTTGAATAACTATTGAAAAGGGCAGCATGCAAAGAAAAATGCACATAGATGGCTGTTAGATAGACGGATAGGCATGCATACCATATACCTAAACCAAGGTTTGCAGAAGCACCGTCTGGAGGCTGTCACACACGAAACTCTCAGAGCCCTACGATGGACCCGATGGACCCGAAGCCCGAAACCCCTAGCCATGTGGTGGCTCAGGTCTCAGCGTTCTTCGGCGGAGGGACCTGGCGGTCCGCGGCCTAGGGTTTAAGACATTCGGGCATTGTGTGTGGTTAGTTGAAGGACGAATGCATGGATGGATGAACGTGTAGACGGGATTTCCTGGTTGATATGATCGTGTTGTGAGCAAGAGCCCTGAAAGCGAAAAACCGAAATTACTTCTCCGCAAGGCTTCCAGATCCTACATAAGCTAGTCTGAAGGCTTGTGCAGGCAGCTTAAGAGGATTGGGTTCAAATCAAACCGGAGATCACGTGTAGTCTGGTCCGGGACCTGAGGAGTTGGTTCTCCGAAGCTGCCGGCCTCCTGGGCAATGGGTTGCTTGTCGAGTCTTAGAGCACACGCCTGCGGACCTGGAACGTGGTGCTTGGTGTCCGCTTGGTCTTTTACTCGCAGAGCAGTTGGGTTTCAAGAAGCATCAGCAGCTCTTCCTCTCAGGGCCCAAGGCACGCTGCATGGGGACACTAGTTGCTGCAGTGAGACAAGCATTGTTGCGGGTGCCTTCGCGTTGAGTGCCACCTTCTCTCAGTGGACGTTGGAGATCAGGAAAAGAGGAGCCTCTCCAGCCTACCTGCCCCCAATTCCAACTCTTGTCCCCGAACTCTTCGAGGTCCAAACTGCTTCCGAGGAAGTTTTAGTCCTTCCGGAGCTTCGTGCCAAACTGATGGCGGCCAGTGTCAGCCAGCGTCGATATAGCAAACTCCTTTGAAGGCTGCCTTAGCGAGGCTTGCCGGTCCGTTCTCGTCCTTTTCGATTGCAGCAAACACATGAAAGCAATTGGATGCTCCTCAGAAGCAGCGCATCAGCACCTGCAATCACCCACTCACACATAGGATCAGCTATGAGAAGCTATAAAGCATGAGGAATTCCCTGCTGAGGAGCACAGCCTGGACTCCCTATGTGGGTCTTTGGAGGCCATCCCGTGGACTACTCGGCAGGCCGTGTGGACCTCGGCTGTGGGAAGTAAGGTTGAGCGGTCATCTCTCTCTCTCTCTCTCTCTCTCTCTCTCTGTCTTTCTATCTCTGCCTCTCGCTCTCTTTCTCTCTCCCTCCCTCCTCTGTCTGTCTTTGTTTCTCTCTGTATCTCTCTCTCTCTCTCCCTGCCTCCCTCTCTCTCTGTCTCTCTCCTCTTGTCTTGCTCTCTCCACATAAAGATAATCGATAGATAAACGAACAAGCAAGTAAAGAACACATACATGAATAGATGAATCAACTTATGGTATGGTCTTACAACTAAATGAAAAGATAGTTAGTTAGTTAGTCAGTCAGTTAGTTAGTTACATAGTTAGGTAGATAGATCATGAGATCGACAGATCGGCAGACAGATAGATGGATGGACACATAGATAGATTAAAAGCTGCGGGCATGCATGTGTATGCACATTCCGTGCGTTTAACACGGTTGCATGGGCCGAAACCGGTGCCGACATCAATCCCAGATCGACTCACGACCCAAGGTGTTGAGTGGATTCTGTGACAGTCTTTTGCCGACAGAAGCGCTTTCCAAGTTCCTCTCACGCGGGGCTGTGGATTTAAGGTTCGGGAGTCGAAAACAGTGCTTGCTGTAGTTGGACTGTAGGTACGCCTTTTGCAGATGTCTCACAGCAAACTCGGCACACACGGAGCCTTGTTTCGGCTGACTTGGTCCAGGTCCCACATAAGGCGTGGGACCAAAAAAAGCCTGATCCCCGAATGCCAAACCAACGAATCCTGACTTGAGCTGAGAACTCAGGAGTCCCAAGAGTCAGAAAACCGTAGATTCTCCTTGATCCAAAAGTTTTTTCCTCA
The DNA here is from genome assembly GCA_905221635.1 of Symbiodinium sp. CCMP2456. Lineage (NCBI taxonomy): Eukaryota > Dinophyceae > Suessiales > Symbiodiniaceae > Symbiodinium > Symbiodinium sp. CCMP2456. Next base: position 3,623 of record CAJNDV010013324.1, read on the forward strand.
TGCAACACTCGGGTGCTCAGGGTTGACCTAGGCCTCAGCCACAGTCGCTGCGCCATTGCCACTGCGGCCGCCAAGCGAGGAGGTTTCGGGTTTTTGGGTCTGGTGGGGCTTTTAGCGGCTTCGGGTTCAATCTGGAGGAACCATAAGCTTCTGGAAGTTTAGTGATTCAGTGCTCAGTGGTAGCAGTAATGGCAGTGACAGTAGTAGCAGTTACAGCAGCTGTCACAGTTGTCCATGACCAGCGGAGAAACAGGAGCAGTCATCTCAGCGGTCGTACTAAGTGGAGGCAAAGGCATAAGAATCATGAGGCGGACGAGTCTACTTGCTTGTCGCTTATCTGTTTAGTGGCAGCCCTTCTGCTGCCAGGTGGCGCCCGATGGTTGCGATGGCTGTGCGACTCTTACGATGCAGGTGCAGGCGACGGCAGAGGCGGGTCTTCATGCTTTGATAAGGTGGTGTGGGCGTTGCTTCGGGGAGCATTCGGAAGTGGAAGTCTGCGAAAGCTTTCTGGACCCGCTCTGCGTGAGCTCCGCTCGAAGTGCGAGCGGCGCTTCGTGTTCTTGGGGGCTGGGCCGGGCTGGGGACCTGGGGTGGGAGCGGCGAAAGCTGTCCCGGGCCGGGCCCGGCCAAGCCTTCACTGGGCTGCACCTCCACAGGGGAAGCCCAAGCCGAGGCCCAGACCCCCGCGAACCGTTCCGCGTAAAGGCCCTGAAGATCTAAAAGGCGAGTACATGCCGAGTTCTAGAATCGAGATGACGTAGCCTACGACAAGACCAGCTGCCCCCCAACGTGTCTTAATTCTGTGAGATTTTGATGGACTCTCTGATGCGATTTTGACTGCGGGACAATCGTTCAAGCCCCGAAGCCCTCACGCCCTTTGAACCGCTCCCCTCCCTGCGCTCAGCCCCGTAGAGTCCTAGAGTCGTGGCATAAGCACAAAAAGCGCACATTTTCTTCGTCCTCTTATCTCCATTTCCATTTTTGGCGGAGGCCTTGCTTTTGCTCGGCTCGGGCCTCGTCACCTGGGCGCGAGGCGAGGTCCCTCTCGGAGGAGTGGCCTTTTCCTTTGGAGGTGACTCCTCTTGTTGAGGTCCTCTTTCGAGATTCTGTAGGGTTTGAGCGTAGCTGAGAGTGCATTCCGATGTCGGGCGTCCGTCTCGAGTAGTCGAGGGTGTACCAACGTCTTGATCCTGCCCTCTTGCAGCGAGCATGTCAAGGGGCTGGTGTGTAGCTTCACATTGACATGAACAACGGCCTGCGGCAGATTTGTCGCATGAACAGCAACGAGATCTTTGCAGCCTTGTGCCTTGGCATCTGAGGGCGACGGACGGGTGGGCCGGCTTCAGGTTTCTGGTGTAGGGTCCTAGGGGTTCGGCTTGGGGGTCTCGAGGTCTGCCTGAATCTGTCTCTGCATTTTGCAGAGCATGCCAGTGCCGAGCAGCACAAAGCAAGAATCAAGAATCTTCAGTGGTGCCCCTTGCGGCCATGCCGCTGCTGTTTACACTTGCTTTGATGCTTTGAAAGGTCTTGGACTGCTGCCGGCCTGCGGCCTTTGCCGAAGGCATCGAAGCTTTCCTGGCCGGCCTGGAGCGGCGGAGGCGCCGTGGCCCCGGGGCGGCCGTGGGTGTAGGCAGGCCAAGAGAGCCGAAGACTGGACAACCCTGGTGCGGTGCCGAGCCCGGCTTTGTCTTCAAATCAACAACAAAAAGAAGCACTCTTGCTGAGAGAAGCTCCACCACGAATCTGCAAGCAAGCAGGGGAACGTATCGTAGCGTAGTCATCCAGCTGTGTAGCATACTGGACCAGACCGCAATGAAAGTGTCATTTTGAAGGTAGGGTGTTGAATTCCGGTCTGTTGCAGGTGGACCGAGCTCTCCGCGACCGGGCTGAAAGTGCAACGCTTCCGTCGGACCGTTGCAGTTTTCGGATGTCGTTCAGGGCAGCTTTGTCCAGGCCTGCCCCTTCAGGTTTTCATGACTGTCTTTACGCATGGAATTCAGCGCCATGATGGACATCACCACGAAGCCTCAATCTCAACCCTCGACCTTCCTGGATCTGCACTTTTTGGAGGTGAGGTCTCGGTCACTCGCAGGCAAGATGCTAGCAGTAGCGACAGGCCCGCTGGTAAACCGTTATTACTTTCTCCGCAGCCGTAGTCCTCGTCGTCTTCGTCGTCGTAAGCATCATCTTCATCGTCATCATAATCATCGCCTTCACTAGCGGAGGCAACGAGATGTAACGGCATGCTCGAAGCGAACTCTCAGGCTTTCCCCGCGCCATCGGCCGCGTTGGACCTGCCAGCTGCGCAGGCACGGATGCGACGGATGCGGGTAGCGGTTGCGAGTTTCAGGGTTTCTCAGGGTTTCTCAGGGTTTCGGATCTGGCGTTTAGGTGCCAAGGTCGCCGAGGTCTGTGCTCGCTCTGAAGTTCAGTCACCGTCACTGAAGCTATAAATCCTGAATTGTTTTGCTTTTTAGATTTAAGACTGTTTTAAGTTTAAGCAATTCACGACGAAGATCCTCGTGCCCAACATGTTAAGCCCGAAGTCCTTGAACGAAGATTCGGATCCAGAGTTCTACCGACCCGATTCACTCTGCAGTGCTGTTTATTTGACAAAAAGCTTGCTGAAGCGTGTTCATACCCGTTGAGCCAGACCTCCAGCTATCATCTTGAGCAGCAAGAGTATTCACTTCAGACTGGTGGAAGCAGTTCTTTGACTTGGAGATGACCCAAACGAATCGAAGCCTCGAAGAGCTCTTTTAACTTGACCTCTGGAGGCCTACAGATTTTTTTCAAGACCATTCTGAAGCGTCTTGAACTGTTTGCTTCGCGGCAGCGAGGAGCCTACTGACAGTCTCGCAGAGAAGCAGAGGCTGAAGGCGGAGCTTCAGAAGGACAGGGGAAGGTTGGAATGAAGGGACCTGGCTGAATTTGGGGGCTCTTTGACAGGTCTGTTTGGTCAGAGCTTGGCTCCGTCACGCTGTGACACTCAGTCGATGCATGTGATGCAGCTCTGTCGACATACGCTTCTTCGGTGCAGGAGGTTCGCCGGGAAGAGGAGAAGGTTCGTGTTGTGACGCAGATTCCATCATTTGTGCAATTCTCCTTACAGTACCGTGCTGCTACGACTGATACGGTTTCTGCTCTCGAAACTGCCACCACTACCACTGCCACAACGACGACGATGACGACGACGACTGCTACTACCACTACTACTGCTGCTACTACTACTACTACTACTACTACTACTAGCACTTCCACGACTGCTGCCATTGCCACTGCCATCACTACCCACTCGACGACGACGACTACTACTACTCCTCCTACAGTCCTTCTGCTGCTTCTAGTACTCCCACTACTACTTATATACTTTCACTACGATGACGGCGACGACGACGACGACGACGACGACTACTACTACTACGACGACTACGACTGCGACTACGACTACTACTACTACCAGTAGACGTGTCCCGCTACTTTTTTCTATCTGTGCTAAAACTTGTACTTTTTCTGGGTACGGAAAAAAGTATCCGCGGAACAACTCCGGAATGATGGCCAAACCCTATACAAATATAGGCATATAAACCTTACAGAGATAGGATCTTTTAAACACATATATACACACAAGGTTAAGGGTTTGTATGTAGGGGTTCGGCTCATGACAGACACGTTGCAGAGGGGGTCAGGATTTGATTCGGGTTCCTTGTGGTTGATAAGCAAAGCAACCCTTAATTAGGGTTATAATTGGATTGAGGCTTTATATTGCCTGGGCGGGAAGTAGGGAAGACCCTCGACCCCGGTGGAGCGTGCCACCCGAAGCGGACTCGGAATCATTTTCACACCCGCCGGTACTCCGGAGTGAGGTGCTCGGCGGCGTGACACAGATACCGCTGCAACGTCCGCAGCGCAGTGTGCACCGGTCCAACCCGGCGCGAGTGGCGGCCAAGGATGCCCACGAAGGTCTCGTCCTGTTGCACGGATGTTCCCAGCATGTTCAGTGCCCAAGAGTGCCGGCTGCTGTCTGTCTTGAGCTCCAAGAACAGATGATGCAGCATATGAAGCTTCGGCGTCACAGGGAATCTGTCTCGATCCGCTCGCAGACACAGGGAGACGAGGTGTCCGTAGGCCTTCAGGAAGTTGAGGCCACAAACCGCTGCAGTGCGGCCATGATGCTGGTCCAGCCAGAGGCCGCCCTGATAGAGCGTGCGGATGCTCAAGTTGATATTGGCAGCGGCAACCCAAATCCAGCGAAGAATGGCATCTTGGTTTGTGTGCTCGGAGTGGATTGAACAGAAGTGCTCCACGAACTCCAGCAGCAGTGTTGTGTCGGACGCCTTCTGCCATCCTCCAGTCGGTACTTTCTGCAAACTGTCGATGCCCATTGTCACCTCGGAGATGCGTCGACAGTACAGCTTGTCGTTACGACCTTGCAGCCAGCTCTGCGCAGCTCTGTCCACGTATTCCAAGCGCTCCGTAATATTGTTGCCTTTAACTTGGATTTGACGGATACGAAGAAAACAAGAAGCCACTATTTTGTCGATCTGTCTACTATAAAGATCGGGATGGTTGGACCTTACAGGGAACAGCCCTTCGGCACCCATGAAAACGAAAAATGTTAATAGAGCAATGGTGCCTCTTGTCAGCGAGAAAGAAGCTAGCTTCTGCAAGGGTCTTTATATTATTTAGGGCGGGTTTAGGGTGTTGCTATGAAAAGCAATCTTAATGCGGGACTTGCAGATCCAAGCGGCCGGGGGTCACACGAAGCCACTCTGCAACTGCACTGGCGACAAAAGCCTTTCCCGAGCCCAGGTGCAAGCAGTGCCAGAAGTCTGGACGGAAGAATTTTGCCTTGTTCACAGCATCAGTGTGCAGTCGCCGAATCAGCTTTGGCGTCTCCACCCATGGCTCTTCGGCCCCAATGCTTTGCATCCAGTCAGGGTCATCGACAAAGTCCTCCCAACCAAGATTTGCAGTTCCAGCCATACATAAATGGCAGATTCCGTTGAGCGTCCTTTGGCCGCTCCGCTTCGCAACGTGCGTGTAACAACGCGTCAAGTGGCCCACCTTAGCAAAGAACTGCCAATCTCCAGTGGCAGCTATGACAGGCAGGTGCCACCGCTCGCCATTCACCATCACGCCTTCCGTCTGGAGTCTGGCAAGATCTTTCGCCAGCTCATCAAACATCCGGTCGAGGAAGATGGAGTCCGGACCGTAGCTTCTCTTCGGCATGACGAAGTGCAGATAACGGGTCGCGAGCACTGACCCTTTCAAGTTTACCCCGCCAGCCTGATCCCGCAAGAGTGGAGCTTCCTGAAACCAGTTCTCGTATGCTCTGCATCCATACCCGATAATGCCGTGTGTATTGACCACCATCATCGGAAGGTGTTTTTTGCTCCGAGCCTCGTCCCCGTGCAGCAGCAACGGGATTGTCCGCTCTGGCACAAGAAGTCCAGCCTCGAAAGAATCGTTGATTGTGTGCCAGGGCTCCACGATGGCAAATCTGTCCCAGAACCTGGGATGTGAGCGAAGGAAAAAACCTGAAACCCAACCCTACAGAAAAAAAAACCTTAAACCCAATACCCTACAGAGTTATATAGGGTTTATAGGGTTTAGGGTTTAGGGTTTATATGGGCAGTATGTACATATATATATATATATATACATATACTGCATACACCCTAAGCTGAAACCCTGGGCATATAGTCTATAATTCGATTCGAAGATATCCTGGGCATTGGCTCTGCCAAACAATCCTAGAAATCCTAAATAATCCGATTAAAGCATATAAGAGGCTAGCTATAGAATCAAACACACGATTGAAGGTGAACAACGTTTTCAAATCTCGAAGTGTGTCTCTATACGACACATACCAGCAGTGGCTTCTTGCTGGGCTTTTAGGGTTGAGGTTCTGAGGCCGAAACATCCGTAAACCTCAAACCCTGGACCCTCATCCCTGAGCGGTTTATTGATTTGAGCGTTTCGGTGCGTGGCATCATGCATCCTCGAAGAGTATCAGGATACTGTGGTGCTGCGGGGTTTAGGGGTTAGAGTTCGACAAAGGTTTCTATAATGGCCTACATAATTACCAATACTATGTTTGGGGGGGGAGGGGGGGTCCTTATTACAAGTATAGTATAATGGACCCGAAACCCTAATCCTATAGTTATTAAGGCCCCTGTGGTATAGAGGTACTGTAAGGTTGGGTTCAAGGTTCGGAATTCGGGCTTGCTGGGTTGTAGTGATCCGGAATAAACAAGCCGACGGCGCTTGGTCAGAACAGCGGTGTCCTGGTCTGCATACAGTATGCTCAGCTTGCCCAGATCTGCAAGATGCCGATAGAAGTCAGTAGGTCTAATCATCGGCATGAGCGATTTCTCGTTGCCAACATCTACATTCGAGATCGGCAAGTCCAGCGCAAAGCCGAAGTCCTTGAACCTCATGTGCAGTGAACCCTTATATTGCACGCATGTCTTCAATCCTATATAAATCTTGAAAATTAAGTGAAAAGCCTCTTGGCTTTGATGGTGCGATGCTCCTCCTGACTATTGGCCTCAGTGCAACTTAGCTGCAACTCGTGGCTTTTGTCATCCAAACGGCTCTGGTCTCCACGTGCCAGACCATCCAGAACAGCATCATTTGCACGGCAGGCCGCACTAGTTGCCCGAGCGAAGCCAGAGATCGTCGATGACGTGGCCTAAGCACACGCAATCAAGCCCAATCAAGTCATTGAAACATAATTATAAAGCTATGCTTGCAGGAAGTGCAGGATTGCAGAGTAGTACAGCTCGATCGACAACACTTGCAAGCTTCTCTTTCCCCATGCAGTCGTATGTGCTACCGTATCCGGGGTCGAAGGAACTATTTGGCGGATTTCAAAGCCACATAAACAAAGTAAGGGCCATCAAAATGATCTGGACCCTCACCCCCCAAGGCTTCATTCATGCAGCCTGGTCGGCCTCTGTACAGTCTAATTAAATGGGCTTCTATGCACTTGGACAGCAGGCTCGATGCCGACACATAAATCAAATGCATTCGGCTGTAACCGTCCTGCAGGTAACCCTGCACTCTCTCACACGGATCATGGGTGAAGCCGATCTTGTAGGCCACCGAAACACCAGTGAGAACCTGAGATGCCCAGGTTTATCTTCGAACAGAATACCGACACAGCTAGACCTTCCGATAAGCTCTGTTTCGGACAAGGTACGACCTCCACCATTTCTTCTGCACACCGGAAAACCGCACCGGGCGACTTGGGCATCGATATGTCAGGGAGGGCAATCTTGAGGATATCATTTTGTGTCAGCATGAGATGCCACAAAGTCTGTAGCCGGGGTAACGCAAGGATCTCAGCACTGAAGTACTTGTGATGTTTCCAATGCACTTTCGGTGCAGCATAAGGACCTAGACATCTCGCACGGATTGGGGACAGTGGTTTTCATGTTCCGATCATTGACGAATTAGTGCAGCCAAAATTCTGGTTGCACTCCTCTCGTCGTCCAAATTGCAGTTCCATCGTCTCACAGGCCTCGGAGGTTCAAGGGTTGCAAACTAAATGTCTCCAGGATGTCTAAACATTGCACACTATTAAAAGTCAAGAATCTTGTACTGCTGGAAAACCAGCAGCTCCTCTAGCCATTCATCCATGGCAGGCAGTTTGCGCTATGTACATATATATAGACACACACATAAATTGATGCATAATGCCGAGGCTCACTGGACTTTAACATATTCAGAGCGCACGTGCATGCTTGAAGATCGAAGCCCTAAGCCCGAAAATCTGCGGCAAAGGATTTCAAGAGCTTTTGCAACTGGATGGTCCCCTCTTTGCATCATGAGGCTTCGACGAACTGCTGCTGGGATCTGGGGCGATGCTGCTATCTGGGGCTGCGGCTCCTCGTACGAGCTGCTTCGCTGCTTCTCTGCCCAACTTACCTGCACGACCTGGCAATAGCGGCCCGGGTCCTAAGGTATATATATATATATATAGGACCATTATGGGGACTTGTGGAATTAGTTTACATGTGTGTATGTATATATATATATATATATATATATATATATAGGGTTTTCGTCCGTTTCCAATATAAGCCAGGATATAAAGAAGTTTGGCGGGAATTGAGCTACACGAGAGGGGTCAATGAGGTCTGTAAGACATGTGGAAATTAAGCATCACACAGTTTTACATTAAGGGTCTTTGGGTGTCTTAAGTCGTTACCTTATTTCTGGAGGGAGGGGCTAAGCTGCTAAGCGTGGGGAGCATGCGACTCAGCACGACTGTAGCTTCGGGGCTTCTTACCTAAGAGGCTTCATGGGTTGTACACGGGTACAGTATTGGAGGGCTGGCCCTGACGACTTCATTCGGACTCAATGAAAACCGCGGTGACTGGGAACCCAAGATTAGAGCTGCATGTGTATGTACATAAGACGGACTCAACGAAACACCCATTTCTCGCTGCCATCACGATGCCCTTGTCTCCCCCAGGTCTCGCTGACCTTTGAAGCACAAGCTGCCGAAGCAAGCCGTCGATTCATAGAATCGACTTGATCATGTAAACATAGTAGGCAAAGGGACCTCACACACGTACCAAGGGCTACAGTCCTGTGCTAGCAGCAAACACATGCAGAAAGTAATTGTATATCACACAGAATGACCTAGCTACAGTTATACATATAAACCTATGCCTGCGTGGAGCTTTATAGGGTTGTATAGGGGTTATATATATAGTATATAGGGGATCTAAGGCAAAACGGGCCCTATAGTGATCTCGATTCTAAGTGGGCAACAAACTGTCCCGTGGCCTACCTCGCAAGCCGTCATCCTTGCATCTAGCGGATTTCAGCGATGCAATCCAACTTGAATCGTAGACATTCGATTCAATCATCAAAATTCCAGGCGTAGGCAGGAACTCCTTGCACATGTACCCATGCAGGCCTAATGTCGTCGATCTGTCATCAGCAAGCACATACTATACATCAAATAGAGAGCTACAGAATTTAAGACATACATACGTGTGTATAGGGTCTATATAGGATACACACAACTATAAAGGCTTTAGGGTCTTTTAGGGTTTGGGGTATCGAGATTATACAATTTATAAAGTGTACAGGGCCCTATAGTAGAATATCAGAAGAATCATAATTGTGCAAGAAAGTGTCCGTAGCCTACCCTGATCCTCTGTAGGACTCTACGAGGTTTTGGCCTTTGCCTTGGCCTTGCCTTTAGATTTCGGCTTGCCTTTGGGGGCTGGATTAGGGGCAGCATTGCCGCTTCCCGGCTTTTCAGCAGCGGGCTTCTGGGGCATTTTCCTCGCTTCGGCAAGGGACTGCTGAGTCTTGCTCTCCAGGCTCACACATTGGCATGCCCTTGGACGGTGATGACATAGGCTCGAGGGTCACGCTATGCAGAGAGTGACAGAACCCGAATAGTTGAAGACAAGATTCAAAACGGAGGCGGTGTCGACGGCAATAAGGATCTCGTCCCTGAGCCTTGTATGTGCATGAAGCTAGCGGTTAGCGCTCCCAAAACCCAAATGTCTGATAGATGAGTTGCAGCGTTCGGCCGGGGGGCTTGTCCGAAACACGGATGGAGGCCGTTGCCTTGAGCATAGACATCTGGTCGTAGTGGCTCTCCATGGCATCAGCGTGCTTCTGCAAAGCATCGGCATGCCTCCAGATAGCAGGGCTTGACTAGTACATAATTGTCAGAATTGCAAACCCCGCCTCTTCTGGACATCCGTAGCATCCTGAACCCCGAGCAGCACAGATGCGCTGTCCCTGATCTTCGTCACCTGCTGTAGCATCTCCGACCAAGCCCGCTCCAACGTAGCTTTCGGATCCTCAAGGTTTTCGTGCCCAAAGAGCAGGCGTATAGGATATATAGGTGTGTCAGGATTTTACAACTACGGGGTTCAGGGCTTCAGTGGCTTAAGGCCTTTTAAGGATTGTGGGACTTCAGGGGTATTAAGAGGTTTGAAGGGTTTATTTCCCAGCTGGGTTTCAGTCTAAAATCTAGATAGTTTATGATGATACAGATATAAGTACATAGAAAGATAGAAAGAAAGATAGATCGCTATATATATATATATCTAGATAGATAGATATATACTATATATATGCAGATAGCTATATATAGATAGATAGATAGATAGGTAGATAGGTGGATCGACAGACATATATTCAAGATAGATAGAGGATAGAGAGATAGCTTGATCGATTTATATAGATAGAAAGGTAGATGGACAGATAAGGGTTTCTAGGGTTATAAGAATCATGGCCGTTTCTGGGCTTTGTGGCCAGGCGACATCGGCTTTCCCTGCCACTCCAGAGCTGCCGACACCGGATCCGGAGTCATTGCCGCCCGACTCGAAGCTTAAGTCGACCTTGGGAAGTTCGGAACCTTCGGCAGCTTGCTCATGCTCCGTTCTCTCTTTGTCTTTCTTGACAATCTGTCCAGACCATTGCGTCTCGACCCAGTGTTGCACAACGGATTCATCATACTTCCATTTCCTCACATTGTGATTTGTGCTCAATCAAGACATGTGCACACTGCCATCTGTATACACACAAGGGGAGCAGACTTTCCCGACTGAATGACTATTCCAAGTGGCCGCTGCAGCGTGGCCGGGTTCTTGCTGGTGAAGTCGACAATCTTTTTGATTGTCTTCCTTGGAAGTCTTGTTGCTTCATAACAGAGTACAAAGAGAATGGCTTGATTGTTATAAGATTCATGCATGGCTAGGCCCTCCGAGCAACGAATCATACTGCAGCTTATCCTTCATCTCCTGCTCCGTGTACCATCCGGCATCCACAGTCAAGGACTTTTCCTTCTCGTTACTCACAGTCTTCTTCATCGAAATAGCAAATCGCTTCTGGCGAAGGGGGAGAGAACACTTGTGTGCATACACAGCAAATCACATACACTGCAGCGGGTACCTAGCCTCGTTGAAGTCGGCATCCACGAGGAGTTTTGCTAAGTTCTTACGTCCCGACACTTCCTTGTAAGCCTGAAAAGCTTCCTCCCCTCCGGGCACTTTCCCGGATTTCCGGCGGGAACACATTCGGCGCAGTCGCTGCTTCACGGCGGCTAGGGTGAGCACCTGGATCGGCGCAGGATGCATGCATGAGGTTCTAATGGGGTTTCCTCTACGTAGCTATATATAACAGCTGCTAAGTTGCTTTCCCCGTCTTGGGGCAGAGGACTTGGCCGAGCCCCCAGTCATCATCATCATCTCCGTTTTCATCCGAAGATCCTTCGTGCTCCGAAGCAGAAGTAGCTGGGGTCGGGGTCGGTGCAGCATTTGCAGCGGGGCCCGGCTTCTCGTTCTTAAGCAAAAGGAGCTTCTTCTGCAGCTCGGCCTGCTTCATCTGAAGGACCAAGTGTTCCTTTTGCAACGCCTTCACCCGTGGATCATCCTTGGCTTTGGGCTTCTCACACATGGCAGAGGACCCTACATACATGTGTCAGTGTCTTGACATGGAGAACCTTGGCAATCTAATTCAAGCGGCTTCGGCAGCATCGGCCGGCTTCACTGGCTCTGTCTTGACAGATTCAAACCTATGCTCCTTAGCCTTAACCCTCGGCTTCTTGGCGGCTGGCTGCGTAGACCCTGAGCGCACTGATAGCTCGGACCCCGAAGGGCTGGAGCCCCGACGTGCAGACCCCACAGGCGTAGCAGGGCTCGGCGTCGGTGTAGTTGGCGTTACCAAGGTCTCGGCAAACATCGGGTCCAAATCCTTGGAAAGAGCCTCGGCTCAGCAACAAGTGGGAGTAGTTTATGGGGTGTTATGAGCTATATATATATATATATATATATATATATAGGTGTTAGACTACATAGAGATTCCAGTAACAACAAGAGTCTCTATATACAATTAAATATATTTATATATATATATATGTATATATATATATATGTACCATGCAGATTACACAAACCGGCCCGACCCCACCAAACCGAAGCACCCCTACATAGCCTGTAGACATATATATATATATATATATTTATATATGTATATATATATATAGATATATATATATATATAGATATATATATAGATATATATATATATACACACATTATATTTATGTAAATAAATAAATAGCCCTAAACCCGCAGGAGAAGTGTCCAATCCATATTTACAACCGTCTGAGTGAAACATCTCAACCTTTCAGAAGGAAAGACCTGAAACCTATGCAGTCGATCGATGTACAGCCGCCTATACTCTCTGCAAGACCCATGCATGCAGGAATCAGAACGGCGTCAGTCCGGGGCAGCCTAGATTCAACGTGTGAGTTCAATTCGGACCATACCAGTCCCTTTGCGTCTTAAGCCACGTGTGGCTTTCAGCTGGGGTTTAAGGAGTTTTAAAAATTATAAAGGTTGATATAAATATTATTGGTTTATAGTGTTCTGAGGATTTAGGGTTTATAGGGTTGGGTGACCAGAATTTAAAGCCAATTATAATGTATCGCCGAAACCCACCCAAAACCTGAAACGTGTAAGCCGAATTTACATTATATAGGCTATACACCCGATAACCCTTTTTTTCTGAGTTGCTACAGAAGCAGCCACCTTGGACTTCTTGGCCACAGGAGGCTCGGCGTCTCCATCTGCATCGTTGATCAAACCACGGAGCTCCTAGCAATTGAGTCCCCGGGGGCCCCGAGACTGTTTTTAGGTGCGCATGCATTGACAGCCCCCCAGAATCAATGTCTCAACTCAACTGTGTATATCCTTAATGCGCTGCTCGATCTCCGCTGTGGTCTTCGGCGGGGTCGAGGCCATATCACGGCACCCCAACTCTAAGTCGGAACAGGACCAAACCCTGGAGCCCAACATGCTGCTCCATTTCCCGATCGAACAAAATAAGATGCACGTCACATGCTGCTCCCCTGCGCCCGACCCAGCCTGTTTCTGGGATTCTAGAGCTCACTGAGTCGGGGTCAGGCTACGGACAGTCTTTCGCTCAGTCTCCACAAAGTAGACAGTGACGTGTGCCCTCCTCGAACTGGCTTCTGCGTGGTGACATCAGCTGAATCTACACTAACAGGACGAGCGGCGATGGATGTGGCTTGCACGGTGCCTTGTCCTCAATGACCCGGATTTGCTCCCTCAGCTGGGTTTAAGTGTGTACAGACTTGGTTTGGGAGTTTGGTTAGGCTTGAGCCGATTTAAGGACTTAATTGGGGTATTAAGGGTTTAGGGCTGCTTCGAAAAAGGGACAACACTTTTGGTTTGTGGAATCCTGCTGAGTTAGCATCTTAATTTAATTCGGGTTCACATGTACGTGTGTGCGTGTGCATGCTTTGCTGCAAGTAGGACCTCAAATTGTAGAAGCATTTAAAGCCTGCACCCTACAACACCGTATGCCCGTTGCTTGCCTGGTTGCCTGCATTCGCACACACGTGTCCCCCGGTTTAGATGTGAGTTTCATACATATATGCCCTGCATGAACCTGTATATACAAGTTCGAGATCCCAGGACCCTCTTGCATTTCGATGGAATCATGTTTTCCAAGCGCAACCCGGACTGTAAATTAAACCTCGTATTCCCATACCTACCTAGAGTAAGCGGGAATTGGAGGGAAGCGAACAAAGAGAGAGGGCGAGAGAGAGACCGAGAGAGAGTCCAGAGAGGGAGAGAGAGAGAGAGAGAGAGAGAGCGAGAGAAGTCATACATGCATACATACGTACATACATACATATGTTCGATTCAGGCACTGGATATAGGTCGATGGTTTAATATGCAATATATATTTATAGTTGATATCTATGCAGAACTACATACATACAGGTACAAGCATGATCACTTATATACAGATGTCGACCAATATAGAGGTATATATATATATATGTATATACATATATATGTATATATATATATATGTATATATAGAGAGAGAGAGAGAGAGAGAGACAGATAGAGGGATGGATTGATAGACAGATGGACCTATAGGTAGATTCGATCGATATAAATATCGGCAGAAGACTTTAAGAGGTAGATAGGTAGGTAGGTAGGTAGGTAGGTAGGTAGGCAGGCAGGCAGGCAGGCAGGCAGGCAGGTAGGTAGGTAGGTAGGTAGCTAGGTAGGTAGCTAGGTAGCTAGGTAGCTGAGTAGGTAGGTAGGTAGGTAGGTAGGTAGGTAGGTAGGTAGGTAGGTAGGTAGGTAAGTAAGTAGGTAGGTAGGTAGGTAGGTAGGTAGGTAGGTCGGTAGAGTCATCTATTTCAAAGTTGCAAGGCGCTTGCTCAGACCCAATTTGGTCTGCAAGTCGTTCTCCGTAACCCATTCATATCTCACCTGCGGTTGCTTGGCCCGAGGCTCGAGGCTTAAAATTGGGCTTGTTCACGGGGTTTGCCTCCTCTTTGACTTCTGAGCGGGACGTGTTTGCCTGCATCCTGATGTCGGTCCTGCAACACTAGGAGGCTGGAGAATGGTAGCTTCGAGGGACATATGGGCTGTCCTTGAAAGGATTTCAGGCAGGAGCTGTACGGGCTTCCCAGGTCCAAAATGGGCTGCGCACAAAAAGTATCAGTTACGCTGAAAAAGTATCTGAGTACGGGTAAATGTCGTAATCTGAGTACGGCTTTTTTACGACATCATGTCGACATAATCCGGGTTGGGTACGGGTACGGGTCGTACTGGGGCCCGTTTTTCAACATTTTTTTCGTAATCTGGTCCCAGTACGCTTTTTCTCGGCGGGAAAAAAAGTATGCGTTTTGTTACTGAATGAATATTCTATGGGACGCCTACTTGATGCCGGTCTTGTGTCCTCGCGAGTACCGAAGCCCGTACCCAAAGTCCCAGAGCCTATAGAAATCGGAGCCCCATAAGCCACTAAACCCTACATACGGCCCGTGTTGAACCCTGATATAGCACCCTAAGACTCTCAGCCCACACCGATCTTACCATTCGATCAGGGCTGGGTTCTGCGACAATCCGGGATCTATATACGTATTCGGGGAACACTCGATACAGAGGATGCACAAACAGCCCGTCCCGTACTAGAATCTGTGGGGTCTATATGAGGTGGAGCCAGCTGATCAACTGGACTGCGGGATTGCGGACGAGGCGACGGGATGGCCTTAATCGATTAAGTGATTAATTTAGTTTACTTGGTTCCAGGAGGGCTTTGGAGGACAAAAGCAATTAAACCCAAACCCTATATAAACCATATATATGTATATATGTGCCCTATATAGAAACCCTATAAACCCTATATATATATATATATACATATATATATATATATGTATATAAGCCCTATATATATAAACCCTTAACCCTATAAACACTATATCTATCTATATATATATATATATATGTATGATCCCTATATAAGCCCTGTATAAGCCCCAAACCCCATAAAGACTATAAACCTATATATATATATAAACTCTGGACCCTAAATTAACCCTATAAACCCTATAAACCCCATAAACCTCATAAAGGGTATCGTCGAAAGGAGCACCAAAACACTAGCCAACCTGCATTAGAGGCTAAATGTCATGAGATTACAAAGCACTACTGTCGGCGAGCCCAGCAGGTTTCTTTCCGTCGCCCCAGGAAAACCCCGCTCCCGAGATCAACTGCTACTGCTGCCTGAAGACACCTGTGTGTATATATATACACACACTGGTGTGATTTCTATGATGTGTGCATGTGTGTGGCATATAGAATCGAACTCTAGCATGGATGCTACTCAGGCAGGCAGCGAAGTAGGGAGCAAAGGCCGCCATTCAGGCGGTATCTGTAAAGATCGGTTGCCCCGCAAGTATCTCACCACCTCAGACATGTTTGCTTCCGGCCACAGGTCGCTGAACTCCAGCTTGCTCCACACGTCGCGGAAGTCCTGCATGGGGCACGGCGGCACTAGTGGGTCGAAGCAGAAGCAGAGAGAGAGAGCGAGAGAGAGAAAACCCTAAACCGACTCACTGTCAAACCTCATCCCGAAGGTGTCTAGGTATAGGGGTTTCCATAGTTTCTTATCTTTTGGGTAAGTATCTCCCCATAAAGGGTATGTCTATAACGTATATATATATATATACTATATATATATATATAGTAGTGTCCCCTCAAACAGTACTATGGGTTCTATAAGTGGGGTACCTCCTGTAGGTACTTTGGACTCAGGACAAGCGAGATTGAGAGCTTGAGCCGTGATAAGAATTGTAATTCGTGGAAACCCAAAAACATCCTTCCAAAAACACCCTTGGAAAACCCCGTTGCACCCGAAAAGGCCCAAGCAAAACCCCATACAACCTGACACCTTGACCACAATTACACCCGTACATAATTTACAGCCGAAAGACCCAAGCAGAACCCTAGACAACCTGACCCCTCCCCTTAACCCAAATTACATTCTGCATATACATATATATATATATAGAGAGAGATATAGTATATATATATATATAATTGTAGTGTTACAGTCCTGCAGTTATATGGAAACCTTGTATACACACACACACATATATATATATATATATATGTGTGTGTGTGTCTGTGTTATTAACCAATTTTAAGAATAACTAATCGATCAAAGTTAGCCTTCACCCCAAGCCCGATGCTGCCTCACTGGCACTTGAGCTGGATGCCTCGCTGGCCTGCGGAGCTTTGGAGGGATGTATACATGGCAGGGTTTAGGGCTGTATAATGATATAACTTAAGGATTTGAATTACATAAGGGTTATATAGTTTAGGTTGCATGATGCGGAGGATCGAGAGATTCGTGTGGCTTTGTTGGCGTTCAGGAGGATATTCTTTAGTCTTTTAGTGGATTGTGCTAAAGATTCAATCTGTTACGTGTATACATATATACACAGACGGGCTCTGAACGGATTTAGCTGCTTTGGGCCTTGGGGTTTTTAGCTTCGACCTAGTGACAGTACGGTTGTTTACACGGTTGTTTGCAAGTTGCGACTGATGCTTCAGGGCTGTTGGTGCGTTTGGAGATTGGGGATGCTGCTGATGTATTTAATTCGA
The DNA here is from genome assembly GCA_905221635.1 of Symbiodinium sp. CCMP2456. NCBI lineage: Eukaryota > Dinophyceae > Suessiales > Symbiodiniaceae > Symbiodinium > Symbiodinium sp. CCMP2456. The sequence continues at coordinate 20,608 of CAJNDV010013324.1, forward strand.
GAAGCATGAACTGAGCAGTTGCCGGCCCTGTGATCGAATACGTATAGATTTTAGCATCGGAAGCGTATAACAGTGGACCCCAAAGGCCTAACAAACACTGGCCCCCTTACATGCTCTAAAAGCCAAACGACTAGCTCAGAGCGATGAAGGGTAGGGCACATATAGGGTTTTTTAGGATAGGGTTTTTTAGGGTTAATGCTCTACTATTCGACGACCCGTCTAAATGGATTCCAACCTAACGATCTAGTAGAAAGCTACCCAAAGAGCCCCCGCTCCTGGAATGTGTGGAACATGACACCCGACATGGCCTTTACGTGGAGATATAAGTTTGTGAGTGTGTGTGTGTGTGTGCATGGGCATCGAAAGCGTGCGTATGTCTGCATGTGTCCGTGCACCTGTCTCACATATGGACATGACACAGACACCCACACACGGATTACGTTATCACATCCACATCATTCTTACGTATCAATATATATATATATATATTTATTTATATATATATATAGGTATGAGTGTGTGTATATATATATATATAAGGCAGTCGAATGCTATCATGCATGGATGCATGCATTCATTCGTGCAGGTATGCACGATTAAGTACAAGGCTTGCAGCTGTGCATGCGTATATATATATATATAACATATGTGTGCGTTGGTATGTGTATGCCTGCATCTGTACCTGCCAGCATGTATATAGGTATGCATGCATGTGTGTACATATGTATGCGTGTGTGTCTATAAGTATATATATAAAACCCTAAAACCCTAAACCCTATATATATATATATATATGAACTCCTGTTAATATATATATATATATAATCTATCTAGACCCTTGAAAACCATCAAAGGCCGTGGGTGTGGCCTGGTCAAGACCGGCCTGCTCGAACTCCGTGGCGGCGTGAATCTCATCCAGCAGTGCAGCCACTCGAGCTCCAAATTCTGCAGGATAGTTCCTCGGCGAAATTGTGAATTCAGCGGGGTGGACTACGGTCAATCATGTCTGTTGCCATTATACCAATACACTCTTCACGAGTCTGAGATGCCTACTCGGTTTTCTTCAGGTGCTTGGTGCCAACATACTTCGTCTTCCCTTTCTTCACATAGTGCTTGACAGTCTGCCCTGACACCGCACGTTTCCATCCTCGTAGTTTTCCGCGGCTTAAGCGTAGCACACACTTGGAATTCGAAAAGGCAACGTGTCGTTTAGGTGTTCTCGCACCGTAGTGGAACATGTACCATGCAACCTTATAGACCTTGGTGAAGCGACAGAGTTCCTGGAACCTGGGGAAGTACTGGAAGAAGCTACCCCCAGGTTGCTCCAGGATGAAGACTCCATTCATCGCAAGCACCAACAGCATAAGGAGACATGTCCTCAGGGGGTTGTTGTTTGAGTGGGTTTTAGGATGATGGGGGCGTGTTTGATCAAAAGAGACTGTCCTGGCGCCCAAGCAATTGCCCTCCTGTACCGTCCTTTTTGAGGTATCTCCCATAGGAACCAGGAAGCTTCTCTTGCTGTGACCCATGTTGATAACCGTGAAGCTGGAGCAGACCAAGCCGAACCATACAACAGCCCTGCCCTGCACAGCGGACATCACCCCAGCTATTGCCAACCTAAGCATAGCAACAATCATTTCAAGAGACTGAAACTGCATATGAGGTTTTGCAAAGCTGCCGTGGAGACGCTGCGAATCTGAGTTCGATGCGACATGCCTGCAGGTGTGAGGAGGTCCATGTAATTCTGATGCTTGTACTGTATGGGGTACCGAAGATCAAATTTGCGAGCTTTGTAGCCGCTCGCTGCAACATGTCGCGTTGCTTGAGCATCCCCAGCGAAGAACTCCAGCCATTCGATCGACTTAGTATAGAGACATGTCCGGCAGATGCGAAGTACGACATTTGCAGTTGATGCTGCCGATCCCTTAAGTGTCCAAGTGGCATCTGCACGAATCATCACATTCTCTGCCCAGAAGAGCAGCAATATTGCAAAGATCAGAACCTGCCAGAACACTATCCCACTGAAAATGTTATGCCGCTATGCTACGATCTGTGAGAAAGCGTTTCAAGCATCTCAGGTACATAGATCGACCGGGTGCAATCAGACGCACCTTGGGAGCGTTCAGCTTGCAGAGGCGGCGAAGCAAAAGGCTCAGAGTGGCATCCGTCCACATGGTGGCGAGGGGGTCACGGGGTCAAAACTGTTGGCTATTGGTTTAAATTTAGCTTCTGCTACCCGGTGAAGCACACTAATGTTCTAGAGCTCGCATGGCTACACGTGAACATACATAAGATCATATCTGCATACTTGCAGCACCATGGACACCATATAGTAGTGTGAACTCATGCAGCTTCATGAGCATCTATGCACATACTCGATCTCGAACACTTCAAATTTGAGACAGGCCCGGCGTGATCCCCGCGTGAATCCCAGCAAGACCCACGAAACTACAAGCCACTCCATCACACAACAATATTGCGACATCCTGAAAAAATCTCACAAGCCCTCAAAATTTCGAATAGAACCCGAGCACTCATAAACCGTATATAATTTTAAAAGCTTATGTTATCTTGTGACCGGACACGTAAACCCCATGCAGAAGCCTTGCAAGGATCGAAAAAAAACACAGACCTTGCTTAAGCCCTGTCCCCCCCCCTCGCTGCAGCAGTAGCAATGCCGTAACCTCCTCAACTCCAGACCCCCGAGTTCAGGCCTATCTCCATAAGAACCTACAGTCTAAATCCTATCAGCCCTACATAACACAAGCTCAGGTGAATGCTTCAGGGTGATAATACCTGCATAAGATCGAACTGTGTAACTTAATTTGAATTAGAGTATATATATATATATAGACTCTAAATCCTGATAATATGCAAAAGTGGGCTGTTGGGCTTCGACGATTCATGTCAGTGTATCATAACCCATATAATGGCACCTACAATATAACGACGCCTACTTTGTCACGTAGGCTTCGGATGACACACATCTTCGTTAAGGGCTTTACACTGCTCTTGTTTTGGAGATAGCTGTGTCAAACATCGATCGAGGCTTGGCTTCAAGCTGTGTGGCGTCGGGTGCACCGGGTTTTCTAGAGTCAAGACCCGATAGATCATCGTCTAACTTATCTACACATATACATATGTACTACATATGTATATACATAGACACACTTATATATGTTTTATACATTTATATAACTATATAAAGATAAACACTCGATCATATACGGGGTTTATATATATATATATATATACACATACATACACATATATACATATAAACACACCTAGATACATATGCGTATGTGTATATATATATATATGTATGTGTGGTGTGTATGTATGCATGTATATATATATATAGAGAGAGAGAGAGAGAGAGAGAGAGCTTGGAGTGCAGGCAATGGGTCAGTCTATATTGGCACAGTAACCTTGCATGAACCCCAGACCCCCGAGTTCACCCTTTCTATGCATGGATCCGCAACCCTTCCCAAACCATAAACCCTCTAAACCCTAAAAACCTAGAAACCCTAAATATGTCCAATCTTTATACACAAACAAAATATATATAAGAGTTAAGTGCTTCAAGGGGGATATCTTATCTACACAAGACCGAACCGTTTGCAATACATGCCATTAAGACAAGCGGGCCCCACGAACATCGGCGGTTGCCCTGCCACTAGCAGCCTCGGAAACTCGCCCCCGGAGCGACTTCGGCACCGGCATCGATCCTCCCAGAACCTGCGTCGGAGGGAGTCTTGACTATATAGTGATCATGCAGACAGACACAAATGCAAATAGCAATGAAGAACCTCTCGGATCGGTTCCATGTCCAGCAGGCAAAGATATCTTTTTTGCACCGGGCCATCCTCGTAAACCCCCCAGCTCTGCTTTAAGCCTGCTGGCATTGAATCTTCAGACGTGGTGCACATCTGTTTCCCATACCATGCGCACTGCAAAGGTCCGATCATGGAGATAATTTAAATTTATATATATACATAATATATATATATATACAAATAAATAAACCTACATATATGTACAGGTCTAGACATGTTTTGGAGAACCACACTTGAATGGGAATGTGTTGCAGAAAACACGAGTCCTATACAGATTTCACGAATGATCGGGCCTCACAGGCTAAGCGCATGCAACCCGACAGCAGCCTAGCACGTCCTGCAGAATTCTTGCCTGCAAGGCTCACATCTTCTACATGGCCCCTGCCTACTTCTCTTTAAGAAGCTGCTTTGTGCGATGCACGTATTGTGCTATTCCCTTGGTGTCCTTGTGGTTGTCGTCCATGTACTTCACCTAGAGTCACACGAACCCCTGTAGAGAGGGACACCAACTGTTGCAGGAGCCCTGCTCAAACAGCATCCAATTAAACTCGACCAAGACACACAGTCGATGCCAGCCTTGATAATCTTTGACATGGGCACGCTTTTGCCGCCCAAGTACTGAACCTGCACATAGAAAGGCATAGAATACAATATAGGGGATGGACCGGTGTCAGCGAGAAGTAAGAACAAGCATGCCCAGCTAAAAGCCTGTTTCCCATCACTCAGCTGCTTGATGCCCAGACCAGGGCGACTCCAATAGACCATAAGAGTGTAATGCTTCAGCGTCCCATTCGTGGAAAGCACACTCTGCCTCTGTTCGATCTTCTCCTCCGAAAAAACTCATGCCATGGCAACAGCACACAATGTCCCCAAACGTGGTTCAATAGCAGTGGCAAGATAAGAAAACGTGCACACATGCAATAGGCCTCCTCAGACTGAAGAGCTGACTTCGGCTTGGCAGCCTTTTTGTCAGGAACTTCTGCCACGTAGCCATCCTGGGGTCTCTTCGTCGACACCCTCCTTTCTGGCACGTTTGCCGGTTCCACGGCGCGCTGTGCTTTCGCATTCTTGGCCTGGCCTGCCCCCTTGCCCTTGAAATTGCTCGTCTTTTCCTTGCCCTTGCTTTTCCCCTGCTTCTTGTCGGCCGCCGTTTTCCCACGACCCTGCTTCTTGTTGGCCGCCGTTTTCCCACGACCCCTGCCACCCCTACCCCTCCCCCTACCCCTACCCGGGCTGCAAACCTCAGCAGCAGCCACAGCCACAGGGGCAGGTTCAGGGGCTTCAGAAGCCTCGGCAGCTGCAGCCTTCGCCTTGGGTTTGCTCTTTGCAGCTGTTTTACGCTTCTTTGTCAGCGGCTCCCCATCATGATTCTCCACAGCACCATCTGCACCCATGCCTTCCTTGGCCTTCTCCGGAACGGTAGCCTGCTCGTTCGATCTCACCCCCGCGCCTTCCTTGGCCTTCTCCGGAATGGTAGCCTGGTCGATCGATTTCATCCTTGCACCTTCCTCGGCGTTCGCAACAGCAGCCTGACCGATCGGTTTTATCCCACGCATGCAAAAGCTAACTTGTCACGAAACGATCATGATCAAGGTATATATGCAATCTAGGTCCAGAATTGCCTTCTGGGCCTTTTGGGCAGCCTTTTTTGCTGCCAGCTCCTCCTTGCGCCTTTTGCGAGCAGCCAATTGATCTTCACGGCTCACAGCCTGAGATATCACGGGGCTCGAACAAACACTCCGAGTTGTATCACAGTGCAGAAAACAAGTATATTGATCATGGTCTCACATCGAAGCCTGGTAACAGGAGGATCGGCCACACTGTCAACCATGTTGCATGTGGAATTAAGTCGTGCCAATCTGTCGGCTTCCATATCCAGAACAGTCGCCGGCGCAACTTGCGTGTCATCCGTGTCGAGCACACCGGTGGGGCCTAGGAGGGATCTAGATATCGAACACAACTTTAAATTCATGTCATGTCCAAACCCACGTACATTGGAGCACACACACACACACACACTCGTGAGGAAAAGTTGCCCGTAGCATCAGCGCACGATTTCAGGCGCAACCTTGCATGCATGGAACTCAGCACGACATATGCAATCGAAGTACACTTCAACATGCATGCGCACCACGATCGAGTGTAAACAATACGACCGAGACCATGGCAGCTCTGCTTGCAGCACAGCCAGCTCTTGCAAAGCGAATTCCTTGTCCACTGGCCCTGTTGGCTCCAACGCTGCTTGCTTTGCGTCTGCTCTTTCCAACTCTGCTTCGTCTAGCTCTGTTGGCTCCAACTCTGTTTCGCCTGGCTCGCTTGTGTGTTGCTCTGTTGTGTTCGGCTCTCTTGTGTTTTGCTCTGTTGTGTTCGGCTCTGTTGTGTTTGGCTCTGCTGCCAAAGCTTCGGCTGACAACTTGCGTTCTGCATCCAGCAGTGCTTTCTGTGCTGCCTCAAGAGTGGCCAACTCGTGCAGCACGGCATCCTTATCAATGCTTGGCTTTGCCACTCCAGAAGGAACCCCAGCCTCGAAATCTCGAGGCTCGGCTTTAACCATTTTCCGGGGGGATTCTGCGACATAAAGCACCTCTCTGTAGCGCACTTCAACCGGCAAACTCGGGGGGGACGGCGTCATCTGCCTCACCTGCGCACTCTGTGCGGGCACAAGCGTCCTTGGCTCCGGAGTCTTGGGTGTCTCGCCCAAAATGAGGGTGGTGGCATTTGAAGCAATCGAGGACGAACTTTGCATATGCAGCAAAGGCTTCCTCTGCAAGGAAGGGGCGGGCTCGGCGTTCAGGAGTGGCATCTCCAGCACGGGTGGGGGCGGAGGCGTTGGCAGCACGGGGAATGGGGCCACCTCCAGAGGGGGATCCAGAGGGGGATCATCCTCTGGGGCTTCCTCTTCCGCTTCCTCATCAAACTCACCTGCGTATTCATGGAATGCATCATCCTCCCCAGCTTGCTCATCGGCATCCTTTGTGTCCCACCGGGTCTTCTTACCACCTTTGCCATAAAGTTCCTCGAAATCCCAAGTTTCTTATCGTGAACTGGTCACAAACAAAACAAACATACTGCATGGCATGGATGCAAAACATGCAGAGACACAAGGTGCTGGAAGGGCTCCTGGTCACCCCAAAGGCCTAGCAAGTCCGCAAAGTCCGGGTTCTTGGCATCAACAGGCAGACTTGTATCGTGCACACATAAACTCACTCGCTCATTCCCTTAATTAAATCAGTCGTCCCATGCCAAGTATAACACATGCAATCACTCATTCACTCACCTGGCTCACGTGCACTGGACTGTGCATCCAAGCATCTTTGGGCTCATGGGGCGAAAGGAATCGTCTGCGAGCATAGGAAAACAGCCGCTTCAAAGCCTTTGCATCCAAGTGTGCATTGGCCTGCACAAGCTCCATCGTAGCCTCCAGCAAAGCCTTGGGCCTCTTGCTTGCTTTAGCCCTGCAGTTCATGGCATAAGTCGTGTGCATCGACAGCAACTGTGCCTTAATCGACTCCAAGTCAGGAATATCCAAAGAACGGGCACCCCTTTGCCGCACCATGTAAGCTTCCAAAAGAGCACGATTTTCGACACAGTTATCCTCATTGGCCTTCACAAATGTGGCATTGTCAACTGTCTTGACAACACGTCCTCCCTCCTCGAGGCGCCCGAGAAGCACCCTGTCCTTTATCCACACCATGTGTAGGCAGTCAACAGGTGCAAACCGTGCCATGATGGGATGCACGTGAACCCTCCAGCCACAAGGAAATTGCAACCTAAAGTGCCCGTGTCTTGGCCTACACTCCATGCGACTATTCAGCGAACTGATGCACTGCCAAGCTGGTAATGTTCATGCACCAAGCTGTTGCTCATGCACATCAAAGCACTCTAGCAGCTGCCGGTGAGCGGAGGTTGGAAGCAACACACGCCCAATGCAACAGCGCACAACTGAAATTCAAGCAGAAATCACAGGTATCCTGCATGCAAGGCAGCGGGGGGGGGGCGGACCTTACAGCTTTCTCCGCAATGTCGACGAGGAAACCATCGATCCACAGGGAAGGCAAGGCTTGCAAATCTAACCTTTATATATATATATATACAGTATATAACACTAGAAATACTCTCACTCACTCTCAGGATCATCTCCATCGATGGCACACGACATTTGTAAAGTCTGTACACCGTGTTTGCATATGACAGATCGATAAGTTGAGCTCTACATCCGTGAGTTCACGAAGACCGAACAAACACCACTGCTGCCCCATCTTTAATCAAGCTACCCCTGCTGGCTCGGAGGGTTTCTTAACTGTGGGAGGAATCAATTATATAGTGCATATTATATATATATATATATGTATGTATATATATATATATGTATATGTGAAACTACACTCTATTTAGATCGGGGCTTATGGAGGCAACAAGATGTTCTGAATCAAAGCCTCTTCTGCCTGCAGCGCTTGGCGGCGATCTTTGGAAGGGTTTCAGGAATGTTGGGGGCGGTCGGGGTTCGGAGGCTGGGGCGTTCTTTGGGAGGGTTTCAGGAATGTTGGGGGCCGTCTGGGTTCGGAGGCTGGGGCGTTCTTGGAGAATGAATCAAGCCCCCGAAGTCCCTGAAGGGATTATCTGCCCCGTCACCGAATGTTTCCATCCCCATGCAAATCCGAACTCAACTATTTAAGAGTTCCTTTGAAAACCCCACTGACCGAATGTTTCAACCCTGGCCAAGCCACCCAATACCCTCGATCCGGACATAAGCCTCGAAAGAAGCAAAGATAAAAACCCCTTACAACACCCCTGTACAAGCACAACAAAACACACCCCCAAAAAAGTATCCGAAACAAAAAAGTAGAGGCGCAAGCAAAAAAAGTACACGTTTGGCGCAAGACACAAAAAAGTACACGGGCACAGGCACAGGTACTACTACTACTACTACTACTACTACTACTACTAGTACTACTACTAAGCTGCTACGACTACTACGACGACTACTACGACGACTGCTACGACGACTACTACGACGACTACTACGACGACTACTACGACGA
>CAJNDV010013324.1:37938-66394 GCA_905221635.1 Symbiodinium sp. CCMP2456
AGGTGGCAGCAGAGAAGAAGGAGCAGGCAGAAGCAGCCACGAAGGTGCAAGCAATCTATCGTGGCAATGTAACTCGGAAACAGCTGGCCGAAGAGAAGCAGGAGCGCGACGAGGCAGCTACAAAGATTCAGGCGATCAGGCGTGGAAACGTGGAAAGACAACAGTTGGCAACAGAGAAGAAGGAGCAAGAAGAGGCGGCTACCAAGGTGCAGGCAATCTATCGTGGCAATGCAACTCGGAAACAGCTGGCCGAAGAGAAGCAGAAGCGCGACGAGGCAGCTACAAAGATTCAGGCGATCAGGCGTGGAAACGTGGAAAGAAAGCAGGTGGCAACAGAGAAGAAGGAGCAAGAAGAGGCGGCCACCAAGGTGCAAGCAATCTATCGTGGCAATGCAAGTCGGAAACAGCTGGCCGAAGAGAAGCAGAACCGCGACGAGGCAGCTACAAAGATTCAGGCGATCAGGCGTGGAAACGTAGATAGAAAGCAGGTGGCAAGCGAGAAGAAGGAGCAAGCAGAGGCAGCCACGAAGGTACAGGCAATCCAACGCGGCAATGCAGCTCGGAAACAGCTGGCGGAAGAGAAGCAGAAGCGGGAGGAGGCAGCTACGAAGATTCAGGCCATCCAACGTGGGAGAGCCGCTCGAAAAGACAGAGCGGAGAAGAAGGGTGCTTTCCGGATTCCGACAAGTCGCGATGCCAAGGTGGCTGCCGTGCCAGCTGTCAGCCCGATCGACAATGGTGTCGAGAGCGACGCAAGCGAAAAAGAGAAAGCCGCTATCAAGATTCAGGCCCTTCAGCGTGGCAGGGCTGCCCGAAAAGATGCAGGAGGCAAGAGGGAGGCAGCTTTCCGGATCCCGGCCAGTGGGGATAGCCGGGATACCAGGCCCGAGCCCACACTAGCTTCAAGCAAGGACGCAACGGAGCAACAGCGGGAAGAAGCAGCCGCCAAGATTCAGGCCGTTCAGCGCGGCAGAGCTGTTCGAAAAGGCGCAGCAGACAAGAACGCTGCCGATGTCGTCACCATGCAGGCAGCCGGGCTTGATGACTGCATCTGGTACCGAGATTTGCATTTGCGTTGATGGAGGTTCTCTTGCTCAGCGTCGTGCTGGCTAGGATGCCGGGTAACGGCTCCGCTATCTTCGTAGGATACTCTGCGTTTTCGCGACGACCATCGAAAGCTGAATCTTCGTTGCTGGCTCCGTTGAAAGGTATACCACATTGCCGAATTACTGCAGTCTCAGGCCTTTAAGCAGCCCAACTCGGTTTTGGTCAAACTTCTTCTGCATCATGGATGCCCCCTCAGCATAGTGCTGCCACTATTCGAACGACGTAAGTTGCACAATGGAGAACAGGTTCTCGTCTACCGGCTCTAGTTGGCACTGCGGTATTGCGCCAAATCTCGGTGGCCGTGTCGAAAGCATGCTTCAAGATGGCTGTCATTGACGCGGGTACTTCTGGACAGTTTATCTAAGTTTCACCCTAAACTGCAAGCCCAAAGCACTGAGCCCCCAAATCCGACAAGCAACAACCCCCGACTCCTGGAACCTGAGCTCCAACCCCGGAACCGGAAAGCCCAAAAGCCTTTCGATCCGCGTCGTCACCGCGCCCCCCTGGTCGAAGTTTCGGAGGCGAAGGAAGAAGCAGCTGCGGCGTCCCTCGCCCGACTGTTCGGTTTGGGGTTTGGAGGTTTGGGGGCTGCCGGTTTGGGGCTAAGCTTGAGCTTGGTAGCTGCTCGTAGCTTGCTTAGCCTTGTTTCCATGTGGTTGCAAGGACCTTTGGGCCGGGTTGGGATCTGAGGGTTCTGAGGATGTCAGCTCTTCCTGGAGGTTTCTGCCTTGAGCGGGGGCCTTTGGGGTCCTTTCTATGAACCCCACACCAGCATACAGAGGATCGAGGCGTGAAGAGCTGCGTTCCTACATCAACTTTATACAGAGTTATAGACCCGCCTTTTTGAGAAAGGGAGCTGCGCAGGCTTCAGATGGCGGGGTGTATCTAGGCCCGCACGGAACGATTAGAGCCCGAGCATCGCTGCAAAGCCGTCAAGCCCGCTTTGTGACGAGCACCCGTGCAAGGCACGCAGAAGCTCAAGCAGCCAAGGCGAGCATGGCAGTGTGTGAAGGTTTCAGCAGCTGGGCAACTCAAAGACTCAAAGCCGCTGCCCAATGCGTTTCGCAGCCTAAGAGCCCCAGAAAGCTGACTCCCTAAGACCAGTTGAGAAACCTTGGCCCGCTCCGCCACCTGTGCAGGCAGCCATTCAAGCAGCCGCGCAGCAGCGACTGGAAGCAGAGGCCCGAGGGAAACGATTGAAAAAGGCACGCAAGCCTTGTATCCGTTGGTATGAGTTCGTATGCTTGAGGTGCGGGTGCCCGTTCTTCGATGTTCCTTTCTGTGGCAGGCCGAACTTCAAGCAGCGGCGCAGCGCCGCGCGGAGACTGAGGCGGCGGAGCACAGAAGCGGGGGTCCTTCTCTAAATTGTTACAAAGGGCAAGAAATGGCGGAGAGGATGCGAGAAGTTCTTCAAGAGTTTGCGATACTTCCGGCATGTTCCGGTTTGAATGTTTTGGCTGGGAGATGTCGGGAGATGGGTTCATGGCAGGCATGGGCAGGGTATCTTGTTGTGGCGAAGAGTGGATAGGGGGCTTCGAGTAGCCGAGTATCCGTTCCCCTCACAGGCAGCATGCGCGGAAATGAAAGAGAAGGCGAGGCCCTCGTGTCTTTTCGCCTGTGTAGCTCGACTCTTGCGCCAACACCTCATGCCTCATGCCCCACTTCCTCTACCCAGGTCCTGGCGGAAGAGAGCCGCACCGCAGCAGCTGCCTCCGCCCGTTCTGAGGTTGCGGACAGTGAACGGCTTTTCTTACCATGCGCAAGGTGAACGGCAGGGGGAGAGCACATGGTGAGCGTCGGACCGCCTGCGCAGGAGGAGGCTGAGCTGCGTCGACTGCAGCAGCAGTCGGAGGAGATGGAGGAGGCGTCCGCTCGCCTTCGCTTTTCTGCACTAAGCGGCATCAGGAGCTGGTCGTTGCCTGGCATCCCTGATTGCAAGAAAGCCAGATTGGGTGTGTGGGCACTGGCACGTAGAGAATTGCAATGTGTATGTCATGCAGAGGCCACCTTGTGAGACGTGGAGAACATCTTGGAGTGGAAGGGGTGTTGAGACTGGATTTCAGAAGTCCAAGCGTTCCTTGAAGCCGCATGCCAAACCTGCCACATTGAGTCCTTTAAACGCCGCGAGCCCTGAGCCAGGCCGAACTTCAAGCAGCCGCGCAGCGCCGCGCGGAGACTGAGGCGGCGGAGCACAGAAGCGGGGGTCCTTCTCTAAATTGTTACAAAGGGCAAGAAATGGCGGAGAGGATGCGAGAAGTTCTTCAAGAGTTTTGCGATACTTCCGGCATGTTCCGGTTTGAATGTTTTGGCTGGGAGATGTCGGGAGATGGGTTCATGGCAGGCATGGGCAGGGTATCTTGTTGTGGCGAAGAGTGGATAGGGGGCTTCGAGTAGCCGAGTATCCGTTCCCCTCACAGGCAGCATGCGCGGAAATGAAAGAGAAGGCGAGGCCCTCGTGTCTTTTCGCCTGTGTAGCTCGACTCTTGCGCCAACACCTCATGCCTCATGCCCCACTTCCTCTATCCAGGTCCTGGCGGAAGAGAGCCGCACCGCAGCAGCTGCCTCCGCCCGTTCTGAGGTTGCGGACAGTGAACGGCTTTTCTTACCATGCGCAAGGGATGGCAGGGGGAGAGCACATGGTGAGCGTCGGACCGCCTGCGCAGGAGGAGGCTGAGCTGCGTCGACTGCAGCAGCAGTCGGAGGAGATGGAGGAGGCGTCCGCTCGCCTTCGCTTTGCCATGGCTCTGCAATGATTTTGGTAAAGTTAGCGCCTTTGTGAGTCGACAGTGTTCTTGGTGATTGAACTTCGGACCGGTTTGCAACAGCGCCGCATGAAGCTTTTGACTCATTGAGATTTGATTTGAAACGCGTGCCTGGCTACAAAGTCAAAGGCATAGCTAATGTTGGTGCCAATAACTCTTGTCACCTCCAAGTATATACGAGGGCGGTGCGAGCCTGCATGTGAGCTTTCAAGACGACTCGCAAGTCCTGTTGCATTCACATGTTGGCCTATAGTTACAGTTTCCACAACTCACAAGTGTCACAAGAGAGTTTGGTTGACCACGAGCCAGGTTTGCAAGCATTACATCAAGAATCTAGACTTTCCCCCCGAAACCCGGATCAGCCTAAGCCTTGTAGCGTTGAGCGGGCGCACTTTAAAAAGGGAACCTAAGCCCCTTCCCTAAAGCCCTAAACCCTAAACCCTAAACCCTAAACCCTAAACCTTAAATCCTAAAGCGCGGAGCCTCCGGCGACTCTGAGCCTCCTTTGAAACACAGCGGAGGCTGCGCGGCGAGCCGCTGCTCAGCGGGAGGAGCTGAAAGGCAGGCAGAGGCCCCCGGGCCCGGGCTCAAAGAGGGCTTAGAGGCTTCGGGGCTTCAGGGGGGGTTTCGGGGGGTTCAGGGGGGGTTTAGGGGGTTCGGGGGGGTTTACTGGGTTTAGGGCTTCTGGGGTTTGAGGTTTGGGATTTGGGGGTTCAGAGCAAGAAGAGCCATTTCGAGGCTGTGTCGCTTCTTAGAAGTCGTAGGTACAAGAAGATGTTTAAGGTTCAGCTGCTCGTTACGGTCTTCTCTTCCACTTGGGACGAGGCAGAGTGGTTCAGGGTCTAGAAGGCTCAGGGATCTGGACTTGATGACCAATCACGATCTGCTGGTGAGGTCTGCAGGCTACTTGGTCCAGTCGTTGGCGAAGCGGGAAGTGTTGCGTTGTTGGCTGTTTGCTATTTGGGTTGGTGCACTTTTCGTTCTGGGCAGGTGGGTGGGTGTTGCAATCTGTTGGTCATGATAATTTTAAATCTGATCGCAACCTTCGTACCAGTCGTAAACGAGCTCTATCATCGCAAAATTCGCGGGAATTGCAGCGGCACCCGTTTTTTCCACAATAACAGCACCACTTTAAACGACATAACAGAACATATCACAGTCCATATTAATATTACATAAGCAACCCTAGAATCGAATAACGCACAGCATAGTTGTGCACAGACGCTTGAAGGCGAGCGGAGGAGTTGCTCGCCGAGTGCAGGGAGGAGCCGTAGCGCAACGGATCAGAGCCGCGACAAGAGTTGGGAATTTCTGAAAATTATAGGCACCTTATTTTGGGGTCCTTATAATAGGGATCCTATTATTAAGGATACTATACTAGGGTCCCCTATCTTCGGAAATCCCCAGTTGGCGACGGCGGGTTTGACAGGTGTTTTCTGTCGAGCGCGACTTTGGGTTCCGGACTTTGGAGCCTCGACTCTTCGCTCCGAATTCCGTTTTCGAGGAAGGGGCGTCTCTCTGGGCAGCAGTGGGCGTCTCTGGGTTCCCGGAATCTGCACATCTCGAGACCCAGACCCCAGGCCCCTAGGCCCAAAACATCCTCCCGGAGCCTAAAAGCCCTACAGCCTCGATTCGTTTTGGGGCGGCTCCACAGCACGGCCGACTCGAGCGCAGGAGGAGCTGCGAACAGAGGAGCTAGAAGCCAAGGTCGGATCAGCGGTTTAGCAGATCCTATAGTGTGTATTTAGGGGCCTTTGTTCTGGTAGGCTGGGCTTTCGACACAGATTACGTGTTGCAGCAGTCATGGCAGAGCGATGGCAGGGAAACTATGATGTTGCTTTTTGGCCTTAGGGTTTACCGGCATCCTGCCCTGCTTGCAACAGAAGCCTGTGACTCGCTTTTGGTAGGTGCAGCAAGCGAGACAAGCGAAGCAGGCGCTCCGGGTGATCGTGAAGTCTCTGTAGGCAGTTCTAGCAGAAATTCCGTTACCGAAGAGTCGCCTTGGTTTGAGCCGCATTGATTGTTGACGACACCAGGTTGCGTTCTTGCACTCGGGATCAAGCTGTGGCTTCTCTATACTAGAAGGGGGCATCTGCTTTGGTTGGTGAAAAAGCATGAGGCATCCTGCTGTCATGCATCAGTTTCAATCCTGCAGTTGCCCTCGAGATGCTTGAGACAGATCCCTGCTTAGACTTCTTTCATTTCTCGTGTCGTGTGCTTGCCGCCGCCAGGAGGCAGCGGAAGCGGCAGCGAAGGCCCGAGCCCCTGAAAGTCCATGTCCCGAGACCTCAGAGAAGCCGCTGATTTTTTGGGAGCTCCCAAGTGGCACAGAGTTCTCATCGTTGCTCCTTCTGGAGGACCCGGTGCTTGAATCGACACCTGGAGCTGTCAAAGAAGCAGGAGGCGGGCAACCGATTCGGATTTCCAACATCGCGGCGCCAGGATCCGCAAGGAAAAACCTTGTAGCAGAGTCCCAGCATCCTCATCCAACAGATCTCCGCGGAAGCCGTGCAATTTCAACACCCGAGCACCTCATCACCAGACTTCGTGATCCCAAACCCCAAAGCTGAGAGTACTTCTCTCCTCCAAATCCGCATACCCTAACTCACGCAACTCTGTTGCACTCCATGGTCGGAGGGCCGAAAGCAGCGGATCAGGATCGTGTCTCGTCTGACAATGAGCTTTGGGGTTCAATGTTGTTTGGTGTTTGCATGGGCATACTTCAACTCCCTACAAACCGAAGACTACTATGCACCAAGGCCGTTTTCTTTCTCTTCAGTCCTCAATGACAGCCCAATCCCAATAGCTCAAAACAACCAACTCTGAAGCCGAAGCTTATTTCTTGCAGTGATTGTGGCTCTGGTGCTTCGCATGGCTCAGCTAGGACAGGTCTTCGCCCTGGTTGCCACACTTGCCACGGCACGCACGCAGTGCTTAAAGGCTTCTTACATCTTCTCACAAACTGACTAATGTTGTTATTGCTACTTCAGGAATGGGTTTTGCGTGCATCGTCGCGGTCGTCGATGCAATTGTTGTTCAAGTCGTTGCCGTTTTCGTGGTAGCCGCTGCTGCTGTTGTCGCTGTTTTGGTTAGTTCATCAGGGTTCTGTGTCAGCTACGCCTCGAAGTAGCGTAAACTAGCAGTCTTGTTCGTGATGCTACTGCTGCTGATCATGATGCGTCGGTCTTGACAGGGGATGCTTCTCTCACCGCAGGACGGGCTCAGGGGGAAAAGCCCCGCGCTTGCTCCGGGGTCAGGCAGTTAGGTGCAGGGTGCAGACCGTGACAGAATTGCTATGATTGCTCTGTGTAGCTATACAGAATCTATTCGAGTTGATCTACTTCTCTGCACCCTGCCCGACCCTGCCCGAATTTGATTTTGAACCAGCAGCTTGGACCTGCACCTGGCGCAGTCACAACAGAACATCGTGAGTAGCATGCTGCCATGCACAATAGGATCCATGAAGTTGGTTCACAAGCCCCGCACCTGAGAATCCTGTACGCCCGGCAATCCCCGTCGCCTAAACCCACACCGCGCACACCAGGTCCTGCAGAAGTGGGGAAAGTCCGGCCCTAAAGTTTACAAAGCCTAAAGAATCCCGACACCCAAAGCTCTTCATGCATGAGGTTTAAAGACATGCTAAACCGAAAGCCGTACAACTTAAAGACCTCCTGAACCCCACCAGGCGCTTGCCCAAAGACCCCAAAGCACGCGACTCAAAGACCCCAAATCGGAGGCTCCCGGAGTGTTTGACTCCCCCGATCCGTCGCCGCCATGCATCGCTTGCGCAGCCGGTCAGACCAGCTCTGCCAGGAAGGCGTTGAACAGGGAGCTCTGGGTTTCAGGACTCAATTTTAGGCTCATAGGGCGTCTCGATTCTGCAATGTGTGGTGTCCTGGCTCTTGGGCATTGAGAGACCGACGTGCTAAGTGTCTCGAACGTTGACGACCCCTCGAGTTCTTGGCTTTTCTCGCTTGGCAGGTTCGGCTGTAATACAATAAGTCCTGCAAAATCCGGGGGGCGCGCGCGCATCGCAGGCATGTTGCCAGTCGAAACACTCACCGCAGCTGTTAGTGTCGAGGCTAGCATGACCAGGTCATAGTCGGCAGACCGTCCGGTAGCATGGGCATCAAGATCGGCCAATCAGGCTTTGTGCGACTGGACTCGAAGTTCGGAACTCCCTGCTGGCGGCAGGGCTTAGTCGTACAAAAAGCTGATAAAGGTCATTGGCGGATCATCGTGCCAGTGGCGCAAGAAGCTAGTAGATCGTCTGCGGCGGCTGCTTTACTGCTGGGTCGACGGTTTATCTTCGTTGAGGTGGGCGCTGACCAGTTCCTTCGAAGATGCAACAAGTCATCCCTCGAGATAGATGTCGATTCAAAGCTACTGCTGGAGGCCGCGATAGAGCACCTGGACAAGAACGCGGACTTAGTGTTTGCAACGGCGTCAGAGGACGTTCCACCACTCGCGAAGCAGCAAGAGGAGTCAGTGGACGGCTCGTCGTCAGAGGACGGGGAGGACTCGGACGCCAGCAGCAACCTGGGAGAGTTAGTGCGGGACATGAAAAAAGCATGGCAGTCGCGTGGTACTGGAGACGAGTCCGAGCCAGACAGGAGCGAGCCCATGACCGTGAACCCGCTGAAGCAGCCCCACAGGTTCAAGATGCTCCGCCGCAAAAGGTCTGGTGGAAAAGACAAGCGTCAGCAGGAAGAAGCTTGGTCCCAGGCTGCTGCCGCTGCAATGGGACAGGGCAAAGACCCCCTGCAAGCGCTTGCAACGCTGCAGCTTCTGAAGCTGACCGCAAAGGAAAGGCACAAAGGCAAGAAGGGGTCAAACCGGTCTCTCAGCTCTTCGTCTTCGACCGCAAGCTCAAGCAGCAGCGAGGGCAACAGAAGACGCAGGGACCCCAGTCTAAAAGGAGCAGCCCGCGCCATCGGCAACTACCGCCGACTTGGGAAGTCAATGAAGGCTCACCCCCTCAGGCACATCAAGCGCTACATCAAGAACGTCGAGGAAGATTTGGGGGTCGATGCAGACCAGCCTTATCGGCTAACCGACCATGGCCGCAAGATCAATTGGGGAAAGCAAAAGGGCCTGCAGAGGACATACTACATGCTCGGAGCGATTCTCGACCTGATCTTGAAGGGCAAGTACGAACGTGCAGGACTGCAGGTGGTGCAATGCCTGAGGGCGGTGCATCAGGCCGCGATCAACCAAGGATCGTGGGACGTTGCATGGCTTCTCACCAACCTCCCAGATCCGTTGGCGCGCAGGCGCTTCGGCGGGGAAGAGGAGGGCCTAGAGACCATTGCTGCCTACGTGAAGAGTGTGCAGGAGCTGGAGAAGCGAACTCGGGACTTCAGAGGCCTGAGGGACACTCCAGGCGACAACAACGACGAGCACGACGAGGAGGCAAAGCCACCCAAGGGTCGCGGACGCGGTCAAGGCCAGAAGTGAGCCCGGACACTGGCAGCCTTAATTCGCAGTCCCTGGGGCAGCGTCTGCTAGAAACAGTGCTACTCCAGAGGGGCTCCTTTGCACGTTTTTTCAGAATCTTTCGCTCTCGGTGTTTGGCCGAGCAGGGGACTGTCACGTCACCGTCCGATGGTGACTGCAACCTTTTTCCGTCTTTGCTTCACTTCCGCACGTTCATGGGCCATCGGAAGGCTAGAAGATCAGGGCAAAGGCGAGGCATTGCTCAGGCCAGAGAATGGATGCTCGTGCTTTGGGCTTACTTCAATTTCATTGAGGCAGGTTCTCCGTGCACTTCCGCTGCCATGGAGCGTTGCGTCACACATGCCGCCCACGCCACGTGGACGCGCTTGCATGTGCAGCACGCTAGCAATGTTTTCCAGCAAGTCCTTGAGTTTTGCCGCCTTGAGGTTTTGGAAGCCCCGAGTCGAGGCATCAAGAGACTACACGAATTGATAGATTTAATTAGCACCAGTGGGTACGAAAAATTAAATACCGTGAGTTTATCTGACATGGGCAAAAATGCGAAGTTTGTCAAACCTGATAGGATGTCTTTGCCTGATAAAGGCGGTGTGCTCGCACCTGAAGATCATTTGAAGGGAAAACATCGTGATCTCTTCTTGCGCATGGCCGAACATGTGCCTGCAGTGGGCGAACCGATTGTGGGCGTGAGAGCTTGCCACAGAGTAGCCAAGGCGCATGTTAGGGAAGTGTATGACAGGCTTCTTGCAGCTGGAGTTGCCAAGCTCATTCCCGCAAGCGAGGGGTTGTACGACAGCCGTGGAAAACTCATTGCAGGAGGGCTTTTTGCGGTATCCCACAAGCCTAACACGGACCGTGTGATCAACGACAGACGTCCGTTCAATCGCCTCGAACGGAGACTAGTTTGGGCCAAGCTGCCGCATGGTGCTTTGCTAACACAGGTCATCTTAGATGATCACATGTCCATCCGTGCTAGTGGGGACGATTTGCAAAATTTCTTTTACCTTTTGCGTCATGTGCCAGAATGGCTCCCCAGAAACGTGGTCGGGGAGCCTGTGCCAGGGCATTGGTTTAAAGAGCTGGGGTGTGACCCAAATGGAAGTTATGTCCTTGCTTTCACAGTCCTGTGCATGGGGGACCTGAATGCGGTTGATGTCGCTCAACAAACGCATCTTGAGATCTTGCGTGATTTCGGCGTCATGGAACAAGAGCACGTGCTGGAGTTCGACGCTCGGCTTCCTGCTTCGCCAACTCTAGAGGGTCTCTACATTGATGACCACATCACAATGCAGATGTTCCCAAAGAAGAAAACAGGCAAATGTCGCAGAGAGCCGGTGTGGGCGAAAGACAGGGAAATTGTCCGTAAATCCCGTCGTGCCTACGAGGAGTTGGCCCTGCCCGTGAGCTTAAAGAAGCGGTTCACTGAACTCACCACCTTCACTGCTTGGGGTACCAGGGTTGATAGCCAATCGGGTTATGTAGGGACCCCGCCCGAGAAGTTACATGTTCTGGCGCAGCTGGTGTTGCAACTGTTGACCCTCGGAATTGCCACTAAGAAATGCTTGCAACAAGTCGTTGGGTTGTTCGTACATCCTTTCATGCATAGGCGAGCGTGCATGGCCGTATTCGGTGGCATATATGGGTTCATAGATAGTCTCCCCGAGCACAGTATGGCTAGGATCTCAAGGGAAGCCGCTGAGGAACTCCTCGTTGCAGTGGCAGTCCTGCCTCTCGCACATGCGTGTGCGCGTTGGCCGCTCAGCCAAAGGCTTGCCGCAACCGATGCCAGCGCAGATGGAGGAGGAAGGTGTTCTGCAGTGGTGCCGTTTTGGGTATCCCACCTGATGTATTTATGTGCCGAGCATAACGGTGAGTATACTCGGTTAAATTGGTCATCAGGTGAATTGGCTCCTCCGTCAGCAATGTGCAGACCAGACTTGCTCCTAGAGCGCTTTGCCAAACTCCAGCATTGGTTTGTTTCTGAGAAGGTGCGATTTCGACGTAAACGACACATCAATTTGTTGGAGTTGGGCATGATCAGGCGTGAGCTTGTCGAGGCCACATCTCGCACGGCTCAGGGCTTGCGCATGGTCAACTTGTGTGATTCGCGGGTCGCTCTAGGTGCCTTCGCAAAGGGTCGTTCTAGCAGCAAAGCTTTAAACCAGATCCTGAGATCTTGTTTGGTATGGTCGCTTGCTGGGTCAAAACTCCTTGTCAACCTTTGGATTCACACTGGCAGCAACCCCGCCGATTACCCTTCACGTAACAAGCCCATCCCTAAGCCTTTGTCCCCTGAAGAAAACGAGCTGGCCGCGCTAGGTCCTGAGTGGCAGGCGATGCAAAACATTTGTAGTCATTCCGGGTGCTGGGCTGCAGATCCTGCGATTCGCATTGCAGGCGGGTCAAGAACAAACTTAGGAAAGGGCTTCGCTTATAGGGAAGTTTTCGGGTTAGTGGATGATTTGTGTCGTGAGTTTAAGAGCTTAAGAGTACGAACCACCAGCTCGCCACTGCATGAAACAGGATCCGCTTTCGCTGGAACAGTTTTTTCGCGGCTGCTTGCGGATGCCAAAAGGCCAAGGCAGCTGTGGCACTTCCGACTGCCGGTGCCTCTGTGCGACGAGCTGCTGAGACAGGTGTTAGTGCTGTGCGAAAGGTTGCACGAAAACAACAGCTTTTACACCTTCGACCTCCCAGCATGCAGTGCGTCATGGGACAAACCCAACATTGTCGATGTGTTAGCTCGCACGCATGCTGCATTTGTCAAAGTCCAGAGGTGCTGTTTTGGCATGATAGGCCATAGCCACGTTAGGAAGCCGTTGTGTTTCGCAGGCACGCTGCCGGCCCTGACTTGCCTCAGCAAAGGGTGCAGGTGTTCGTGTCCACGAGGCGTGACAGGCTCAAAGCGTAGTAGCCAAGCCTTTCCTTGTAGCGCACTGTCTGGACACCGCCGCTACCCGAAGAACTTTTGCAGTGCCTACGTTGGCCTGTTACTCGCCTGGGTGTCACAACACCCTTGCTCTACCACGGTGTAGTTTTTTATGCTGTCACGTACCCATTCTGCATGTAGTTTTTTAGTTTCAATGGCCGGCGACATGAGCGCTGACCGCGTGGCATGGACATTCAAGTTCTCAAAGTATTCAAAAGCATACAGGCGCAGGCTCCTGCAAGGCGCCATTTGCTTGCGAGCCTATCTGCAAGAACAAAGTCTGCCATCACTGGAGAAGCTTGCGCGCCGCGCAGCTGTCAGCGACAATGTGCTGCGTGAGTTTGTGATAGACAGCCATGTTACTTCGGCGCCCTCTTCGAAGCGAGCTCTCATACTCTGCAAGCATGCTGTGTTGTTCTGCCAGATCAGTTGGCCGCGGCTGAAGCATAAACTTCCAGAGACTGGGGCTTACCTCAACACATGGGAGGAAAGTGTGCCAGTTCAGATGCGCACTCCGCTGCCGCTGCCAGTGCTGTTGGCCATGTGCGTACTGGCCAGATCTCTTGCTTGTCAAGTCACGGGCCACTCCGCGCATTTATGGATTTGTCATGCAGCTTTGCTTGAAGTAGCTTTTTTCACAATGCTCCGGCCAGGGGAGCTGTTCAAGCTCCGTGTAGGTGACGTGGCCACAGTCAGCAGTTGGAACTTGGGTATGCCCCACTGCACGCTCAGGTTGCATCGTCCGAAAAACAGGCGACACATGGGTTTCGAGCAGTTTGTCACACTGACCCACCCTAGTGCCTGCAACTGGTTGGCCGTCGTGACCCACGGCCGACGCGGCACTGAGAGGCTTTGGCCTTCAACTGCGGTTGAGTTTCGCGAGCGCTTCGCCTTCTTGTTGCGAAAGCTGAAGTTGCAGGACGTTCGTTTGTCGCCTGCCAGTCTGCGCGCTGGAGGGGCTTCTTTCAAGTTCCAAAGCGGGGTCCCGATTTCTACTATCAGGTTTCTAGGCAGATGGTCTAGCGAAGCTGCACTGAAGCATTACATTCAAGGCGCCACTGCGCAGCAGCTGCTCCTACGCATGCCATTGCCAGCCATTACGAGGCTCAAGCACTTGCTCCAGCACGGCTTCGAAGCGCTCAGTGTCCCACGAGCCCTCGCCATAGGCTTGCCGCCCCAGCACTTGCTCAAAGTTGCGTTGCCCGTGCCGACTTCTGGCGAGGACGTAGTCACAGCCTGCTGCGCCTATGGAGTCATGGAGAGCTCGATTTCGGCAGGCCATTGTTAAGGATGGTCCGCTGAAAGGGGCTCGATACCTGGATGTGCCTGAGGCGCGCCTTGCCAAGGTGGTCAGGTCCTACAAGCACGATGACCGTTTTCGACAGTTTGCACGCATGGCTACAGAAACTCTGGCTGGAGACAGGGCTTCCTCAAACTCCGAAGGAGAGGTGCCTGCAGTCGCAAGGGTAGCGCGTCGTCCAACGCTTGGCTGGCGTATGCGGTGCTACAAGGTGTTGCTATGGTTGAAGTCGCTGCGGCAGGCCTTGCGCTGGTGCCTGGTGATATCCTTTCTAGTTCTGCTTTGCCGGCCATTTGCTCTTCGCTTCGCGGCTAAGCTCATCGGCGGGATTTTGCGCCTCGTCGTGCGAAGGCTCCTCAGTCTAGTGGTGCTGGTCCTTGACCAGGTGTTCGAAGAGCTCATCCTGCAACTGGCCGTTGTCGTGGAGCCTGCCTCACCGTTCCTCGCGGATGGCCAGTGCCCAGCGTACCCCACACTAGGCGTGCTGCACCAACTGGTCCTGTCTTCGGGCGGCGCCTTGGCAGGCGCCCTGATACACTATGTTGCTCAAAGGCTGCGCACACGTCCGGTTTTGCGCCTTTAGTCCCGCCACCTCCCCATGCACCGCCAGTTGGGCTGGGTGGGATGGAAGTTGTGTGCAACATGCTGCAGCCAGCGACCTGCCTTGAAGCTTTGTGCCTCGCGGAGTGCTGCCTGCAGCAGGCCACGTGTCTCATGCAGCTTGCAGGCTGCCACTGCCAAGGGTGCTTGTGTCGCAGGAGGGCTCCAGCCGTCCTTGCAGTTACCAGCCAGCTTGCAAGGTCAGTGGCTAGTTGAAAGTTTCTTTTGAAGCATCACTTCGCACAAAGTGCGTATGTTCGTTTCGGCTCACCAACAACAGACACCTAGCATGTCCCCTGCGTAAAAAAGCTGCATCACGCGACGTGATGTTGAGTGAGTATTGCAGCATGAGCAACATTCCTAAGTCTGCTACTCCACAGACTCGAGGATCGTATCAGGCTTCAGCCTTCAGGAAAAGGGCGTGAAACTCTTCTTTGCTTGTCTTATTGGCTTCTGGAGGGTGCTATGCTATAGTCGGAGGATCATTTTTCTTCACACACAGTGGGAAAAAGAACGCGAGGCACAGGTTTACTAGCCATTTCAATTTCCAGCAGAGCTTTTCTTGTGTCGGCGACTTCCCGAGACATCCTCAAGCCTCCCCGTGGCTGCTTGTGCTGAAGCCAAAGCTCTCTCCCTGCATGACTTGACTCTGGCGTGGGTGCAGGGTTTTGGATCTCGGCCCGGATATTATCGAATGAGTCCTAGGGTTCCTTATTATGGCTAGACCGTGACGGACGCCCTAGCCCGATTCTAGTTGTTCAGGTCCCTATATTAGGAGCCTCTCCGAAAAACTGCTGACTTTATGCTCGGCTGCTCGGCTCCTCAAAGAGGCTTGTTCCGGGCGGCCTCGGCGAAATTGGTGCTGTCCAGTTGGGGCAGAACCTTCGCCGCAGCCGAGGCCTGAGGCTCTGAGATCCTGTAGGCCTTCAGGAACCTCCCCATTTGCAGTATTCATCAGTATTCAGGGGGTGTCAGAGCTCAGAGAAACCAAGCAATGACACCAAACCGCTGCATGGCGTTTCTACACGCAGGGACAGACCGTCCGAACCGTGTGCAGCCCCACATCCCCCATTTATCACTGCTAGAACCAGGCATGACTGTGGAAGCAAATTTTCGGTCAGGGCTAATAAGCATCTCTCTCTCTCTCTCTCTCGCATGTCTTCTAAATTCAGCGGTTTCCTGTCCCGGGCAGTGATCGCTTCAGGCATTTGTCCAATGATCATGCCTAGGTATAGCAGTGTAGATTTCGTCGATGCAGTCTTTGCGTGGCACGTTTATGGATCTCGTCACCGGGATGGGTATTGAATTTTATTATTCTACAGGTGCATTGCTCTATGGCACATCACATGTCGGGGCAATGCATCCCATGATGTTGCCAGGAGCAGACGACGGTTGACCAGGAGCTCTTCTACCAAACTGCGATGCTTGGCAGATCAGCCTTCAGCTGCAACTCCCTTTAGTCGCATGCACGCCTCCTTGGATAATCTGAAACCCTCAATCGAGCAGCACCAAAACCCCACAGAATCCCGAAACGGCGACTGAGGCAAACGAGCCCGCTATGTTCCTAATTTGAGTTACGAGCTTGACCACTCCGGCGCGTCATCCTTAGAACCTCTACTGAGTCATGCTCCATCGCTTGATCGAAAAGCCTGTATTCAGCCCTGACCAGAACCCCCCAAAACAAAAAGTTGAGCCCCACTTGCTGCAGCGACAGCAGTGCTTAATAAATCATGGGTTTAAGAAGATTTAGCCCCTGGGGTAGCCGTGCGACACAAGAGCAAATTCACTCGATGTTTTTGTTCGCTTGTTTTCTTCTCTCAAAAAAGACCTGATCAAGAAACTCGGGGGCTGGATTTGATATTCCAAAGGGAGACGCAGGGAAAGACACCCGGGGCAACCGAGCCCTGGCCTTTGCCAACTGACCGTGCGCTTCCCCACCCCCCCAAAAAGAGGATCTTTTGTGGCCCTTCTATCAGCTTTGAGGGGCTCTGGAGGCTCTTTTGTTCAGGCTTGGTAAGACCTGACCAAAGGCATAGTAACGGCTTAATAAAGCTTTGTCCATAAAAACAACACCTCAACAAAACTTGAGGGGCTCGAGATCGCAAATTCAGAGAAATGAAGGCTCACTTTCTTATGTTGGAGGGTTCTGGGAGCCCTAAAGGCAGCTTTGAAGTGCTCTGGAGGCCCTATGCAAGTCTTGGGCTGAAAAAGTGCTGAACAAGGCTTTGTGAATAAGAATCAAACGCCACCAAAATAAGAAGCGAAAGGGCTCGATTTCTCAAACTTAAAAAGGGGCCTCCAGTGGTCTCCGAGTTTCTGCATGAGAACTGCAGGCCTTGACAGGTTGCAGGCTTGGAGGTGCAGCATTCGTTTGGGGCCAAAGCTTGCAAGCCAACCGCCATTTTCTTCAATCTGACACCTAAGCTCCAGCATTCTTTCAAACCTGCGATCTTTGCTGTGTTTCGACAATGCCTTCACGGCAGTGGTGGTGATGCTGATTCCCATTTGTCGTAGTGACGAGGATCCCAAATCTGGCGATGATGCTGATGCTGCTGTTGCTGAAGATAGTAATTGTGAGGATGGAACTTGAAGATGAAAGGGATGAGATTGATGGCGATGATGGCCCTGGTGATGGTGGTGATGATGACGATGATGCTACTGCTGATGATGGTGGTGCTGGCAATCTGTTGTTGTTGTTGTTGTTGTTGATGATGATGATGCTGGCGACTATGATTACGATGATGCTACTCATGACGATCAGGCGTAGGCACTACCGCTCCAATCTGCCGTGGCTGGTAGCACTTCATGATTCTGAACCTTGAGTTTCCTAGCACAGCACGCCACATTGCCAATCAGCACGAGGAGAGTTTCAAGTGTCGACGTGTTCGTCAGCCACTCCTGGGCAGCTGATCGCTGGGCGAAGCTGTTGGCAATGTGCTTCTTTCTGAGCCATGGAGAAATGTTCGACTTTTGAAAGTAGTTTTGGGCTTCGGGGTTCAGGATTAGGAGAGAGAGTTCGAGTGAAAAATTCTGAACTTTCACAAGCACCCCAGCCCAAACCCTGAAGCCCGAAAGCAAATGCAACCCTCAACCTCAAGCAGCCGAGGAATCTAGGCACAGCTATCAAAGCGACGGTTGCGGCCGTCATCCTTTCGGAGACTGTTGTGGCATTACTGCCAGATCCCTCCCTTACTGCCACTTGGCTTACAAAGAAAGGGCTGGACGGGACCCTGCACGCAAAACGGGCCCTGAGCCGGACAACGGGCTTTGTCCGTCTAAGGCAGGCACTGTTTTGGAGGCACTACGTTGCAATCTGTTTTTGCGTCAGACTGATCCTGTCCGCTCGTGGACTCCCAAAACTCAGGTGATGTATTTCGCCCTGATGGATATTCCCATGCTCGCCTTCCTTTTCGCTTTCTTTTTCGGGCACCGACTCACGTGTGGACTTTGGTGCCCCAACCTGTGGGTGGACAGGCCTCGGCGAATGCATCGAGTAAAATAAAGTCTTGTGCCCACAAATGAGCATCAGCAGCACGATGGCGACGACGGTTGTAGTAATGGTGCGGACCTAGGCTACGGACCAGGCTACGAGCAGCAGCAACAGCAACATCACGGGTATGCAGTTACCGGTTGCCATGTCACACGTACATCTAATTGCTGACCTGCAGATTGCACTACTGCTGCCATGTCGCTTCTGTTTCTTCTTCCGCGACTGATATCCAGCACTGCTCTGCTTCCCTGTGGTTGACTAGGCACATCTTCACGGTCGTGATTCTTAAGTGCTTTTGCCTTTGCAGGCTCTGCGTTCATCAGACGGACCCCTTGCACAAGTCCAAAGGCATAGAGGGCCTGCCTACATTCGTGGCCTGCTCTTCGCAGCTGTTGGTGCAGTGGGATCAGACTTACTTCGATCGTGCCTTGGCGCCTTTTCAAGCCGAAAATAAGACAACGCAGCTTTATCGTGGTGGTGGAAGTAGAGAAACCGTTAGGCTGGCCTACAGGGTCAGGAGATCTTGCCCCGATGCTCCTGCATTCCGAGCCTCCCCGAGCTAGAAATTCCATCTTTGTGGTTGACAGCCCTGAAAAAAGAGAAAACTTGGCCAAAGGTCTGTGGTGCATGCTGGAGTTGTCGATCTTTGTGAAGTGCCGTGGTCTCAAGGGGTTACGTTTCGTGCCTCTGTGGCTGCCGCCCTGGCTGCTAAGCCAAATGCTGTTTGCCTATATTGGCGCACGGCTACTGGCCATTGCCGTTGCCTGTGCCCCGGACTCTGGCATAAACGACACAGCGACCTACCGCGCCGTCCACGGAGATACCTTTCAATGGGGAGTGCAGCGTTGTTTGTCGTACTTGCGGGACTGCCAGAGCTACCTCGTCTTCTATGTTCCATCTGTGATAATGAGTGTTGTTTCTTTCCCGCGGAAAATAGAGGGGCACAAGCTGATGCTGGAGAACATGCGATCGTTCGACATCCGGGATGCGAAGTGTGCCCTTGAGAGTGACCGCGGCACCATTCAGATGCAGGTCGCTGAGCTCTTCGATGGACTTGAGGAGCCTACGGTATCCGTACTGTAGCACTCGATACTGAAAGCACATGCGAGAGCTGGGACGATGAGGTGGCACTGCTCCACAGCAACGACCCAGATCCTTGTCTTTAGCCTTTGCTGGTGTGCATGGACTGCCCCACGAAAGGCAGAACCCGCCGAAGCCCCGGCCCCTAAATCATCCGCTAACTTCCTCGCGGTCTTCTGCCGCGTCAGGTCCTTTCCCATGCCAACCGCTTGGCGGCGCGTGCTGCCACCGGCTACCCGGACCTGGAAGCCTGCCTCAAGTCCTTCAACGAGCCTTGGCCGACGGCGCTCGAAATTCGAGAGTGCTTGAGAGGGGGCTTAGGACAGCAGTGTGGACGAAAGAAGGACCCAAAGGGTGGTGTATTGAAGAATGTGCAGAGTGAATTCCGGCTGAGTAGCGATATCTGATAGCCAGTGATAGTCACACCTGATTCAACAGCAACCACAAATCGTCATGTTAAAGCAGGTAGATGTGGAATGTGAAGTGTGACGGCGGTAGGCCGTTGGACCGAGGAATACATACGTATGGAACTTCGCAAAGCCATCGTCCAGGACTTCGGAAGCGAGCTGGACCTGCCCTGGGCGATCTGTGCACTGACCTGCCTGCCACATACCCTGGGATTCATTGGCTTGTCCTGGGCTGGGAGTCCTACCTTCGACAAGCTCGGTTTCGAATCTGTCGAGCAGTATTTGATCATCACGATGCTCCAGTACTGCAGCCTCGGTGTAGTCTTTTTGCCCATGGCTCACCCTATCTTGCTCCGAGTCATGAACTGGCTTGCTGCTGGTCCTGCAGTGCTATCGAGCATAGCAGCGTTCGGCGTGGGAGTTCTTACTTACAGCATCCTGATTTACTTCGACACCTTGGCAGCAGGGGCCGTGGAAGCTTTTGGTCTGACGATGCATCCAGCCTTTCCTTTTGGCTACCTGCTCCTCGGGGCGCATCTAAAGTTTTGGAAAGCAACAGTGACATTGCACACATCTTTCTAGACTCCGCACCCGGGGTTTCGTGAGCAGTGCTGTCATTGGGCATGAGATTTGCATAGGTTGTATGACCCACGTTCAACCAAGCCAAGTGCTAAGGCTGTCTCTGGCCTTGCTGGCCTTCCTGCAGTTCCAGCTGTTCGGTCGTCCAAGGTGGCAGGCCCGGCGCAGACTTCTATCGTTCAGCTCATACAAAGCGCCAACAGCATTCCCTCACCACTCAAAGCCGAGACAGTGCCCCAAACGAGCATTTCCATGTCCTTGCATTTTCGCTGTCGAACTTGAGACTTTCAACTTGGAACTCGAAGGTGAAAGCTCGGGCTCCTTAGGGACCTCGGAGATTTTTGGAAGGCTGCAAATGTGATGCCAATGAAAGCAGTCGGGTTTCTGTGCAAGATGTGGCTTGAGCATGCCCTAACCTTACAGCCAGGGACATACACCGACTTGCGGGTAATAATAAATTAAATGTCAGTATCGGACACTAAGGCTTGCAAATGATTCCAAGAGGGCTCCTTTCGACTCGAGGGGGTGCTTGTAACTTTTGATCAGACTCACAGACGACTGAAAGTCGTAGAAAGACCCGCGCGACCTGCTCAGAAGGCAATGGTCAGACCTCACGAGACTCCACCGAGTAAGAACCACGTCTGTATGATCGTGCATGTTTGAAGGGCCTAGATCGAATCCAAGCAGGTGCAGCGCAAGATCCCAGCTTCTGGTGAAGACTAGAGCACCCGTTGTGAGCCGTCCGGGCTGAGGGTTTGAACATGCCTGTTAGCGTCCGGCTCCTCACGCCAGTGGAATGGTGATGCAGTGCCAAGGGTTTCGGAACTTGGTTACGAGTTAATGTGATGTGTCTCACACCAGAGGGTCGCCCTTGGCAAGGGCAATTGAAGTGCCCCTCACCGGCTGATGGTCCCATTTGAGCTCTGAGCTTTGGAGATATTACGTATGGCTGCTTGTGGTTTCCAGAGTGGGGCCAGAGCCGCTCCTCAGAAGCCCAGAGGTGTACAGATCGACCCTCCTTGGGCTGATTTTTTCAAGTTCAGAGTCCTCTTAGTCTTGAACCTGCTTTAGCACCGTAGTCTTCAGCGCTTTCATTAAGGTCGGTGCCGTACTCTGCAATCAAGGACTCTGTTTGGGCCAGCTCACCGCCTGAACAGGATTCTAGCTTTCAGCGGACCTTTGTAGCTGCACGTCCTAGAGTCCTAGAGCATAAAGGCCAGATCCTAAACCTAAGTCTCGAACGCTGGCCCCGAGCCCTACTCCTGAGCTCCTGCACCGTGAACCGAAGCCCCATTCTTGTCACCCCAAAACGCCTTTAGAGCAGCTTGGAGGCCGAGATGGCTTGCATTTGGCCAATTTGTAGCAAAATCAACTTCGCCGGCTGAAGTTGCCGGGTTTAGGTCTGGCGGATTTGGGTGATGGCCCGAGCCTGTTTGGTTACACGAAAAGTTGAGAGCCCAAATGTGTCAATGTCATCATCTTTCCTCAGAACGTGGCCTGTGGTGGTGAATGGCTGAGGTGCTGAGGCCGCCACGAAGATCCAGTCTGTGCCGGCTTGGCAGCAAGTAGAGATTTTGGGGTTGACTAGGCGCCCGCGGAAATCGGAGAATAATGGCAAATAGATTCTGTCGAGCAGATCCTCTCATAGCATTCTGCAGTCGCAGCCGAGGCAGCGCGGGCGAAAGGTGCGCTCCGAGACTTCGAAGAAAGGCCAGCGCTTTCGACTTTTAGGCTTTCGTCTCCAGGGTTCAGAGGTCAAGAGATGAAGCCTTCGAGGACCGGAGCTTAGGAGCATTCAGCGATTCAGCTTTACGAGCAATTGAATTTTTTTAGGGGGCCATGAGGGCCGATGATCCGGGGAAAATCGCAAACCCCAAAGAGAAGGAAGTGCCCTTCCCTTCGGCGGCACGTGGTGGCCGATGAAATCTTTGACTTTTCTGCAGATGCCGAGGGATCCTAGTCCTAACCCCCAAACCCGAAGCTCCTGCTCCGTGGCTCGAGAAAGCCGGATCCTAAAGTTGAACCCCGTAGCCTGAGAATCCCACACCCCGAACGTGCAATCCCTCCCGGAAAACTTGATACCTGTGCCAGTCTAAATATACACCAGAGACGAAAAGCCCCGAACCTCGGGACCCCTTGTCTAGGCCCCATCTGTTTCATTAGGGATCTCTTCACGAGGAATCCCCAAAACTAAGCCTCCTCCCTCATCCCTTCCGAGAGAGCTCCGAAGGCAAAGCTCCGGCCAAGAAGGCAAGGGGCCGCCGTCCTCCAAGTAGCTTTTGGCCCCTGAGGTGTCTTCCCCTTTTTTCATGCGAAAGGGAAGCATACTGCGTACGCTACGATACCTCATAACCTTGACTGCCCAGGATTGTAGGGTTTGGGGCCTGGGGTTGAGGTTTCAGCGGAGTTGGGGGTTAGGGGTTCTGGCTTCAGGATTTCAGCATCTGGGGTCGAAAGTGCTGACGTACCGAAGAGAGAAGGCTGCTGGCCACGTTCTGAAGTGTAGGGTTTCTGTGTTGAGTGCTGCAACTGCTTGCTGCAGTGTCCAGGATGGGCAAGCCTCGGTCCTGCTTCGGAATGCTGCGCCAAAAACTAACAGCAAGAAGAATCATATTCACAGGCTGTTGTTCATGGTGGTTCCCTCTACCCGATAGATCAATCCCGCAAATTATGTTCCACAACCCGCTGTGATCATGTTTGCAGCCACTTTGGTTTAGCTTTTGGAAGTTTCGAGGTTAGGGGTCCCGCAATTTAGCGTGACCACTTTTGGGAAGGGAGCTTAGAGTCCCACTGTGGCTGTGATGTGCAGGATCCATGACTGGGGGAGAATGGTAGTTGGATGCTGTGTGGCTGTTCCATGTCGAGCTTTCGGTGCCAGGCAAACATCCAGGTGTCTGTGGGCGCCATGAACCTTGGCGTTTGAGCCTTTATCACGAGGCCCTGCCGGCTGCGAGCATTTCGGGCTTAGGGTTGAGGTTCAGGGTTTACTAGGTTTACCCCTCCACCGCAGATCGGTAGACGTGTAAGTTATACTTGCTATCATAAGGCCTGGAGGGAAGATGTCCTCAACGCGTGAGGACGGGGAATTCACGACGGAGGAGCTCCGTCGCGAACCCGTAACACGGAACCTGAAGCCGCAAACGCCTTGCCAAATTTACCATTTTCGAAGTCTGTTTAAACCTGAAGGAAGCTTTAGTGGGTGTTGACGGCGCTTGAAGCTCTCCGGGGTTCCTTCTGCCGTCCGGATCCAGGCCCTCTGGGCCCTCTGGGCTTCTGTATTGCTGGGTACGGTTCATGCTTCGGCGTGTTTCAGACTTCATATTTGGTTTGTGCGACTTGGGTTTTACCGAGGCCGTGGGATGTTCAGCAAGATCGGGGTCTTTCGTGTGGAGCTAACATCCAGTCATGATTGGCTCGCTGGTGACGCCGAGAACCATGACCTGTGCTGTTGCTCGGTGAAGACCTCTCTGTCTCTCACGGAAGACGGTTGTCAAAACGTCATTGGATGCCTGTTCCGGCAGAAGGTTCATTGGCTCAGAAGAAGCAGGTCCAGAAGCTCGCGGTTTTGTCGCAGTTCACCATGTTGTCTCCGCTCACATTCCTTATACTGTTACTGGAAATCCTACACGACTAGGCAGCCCTGAATGATGCCGTGCCTACTGACGGACATGGGGCTTGCACCGTCTGCCACGGCCCCGTCATCATGCACCCCTACAGCGACCTTCGCGAAGGCCCGGACGCCAAAACTATTGCATGTAGATTGTGGCATGCATCTTCTCCTTGCAGTTCCAGCTGCGGGGTCAAAAAAGAAGTGTGCCAGCTTGACCGAAGTGCATGCAGACCCTGCTTATTCTTGTTATATACATTCTGCTGACATTCAATGCTACCTCGCAGGTGCCTCCAGCATGGCGGCTGCATTGGCGCTGTGATAAAGCAGTGGCAATCGGGAGACTTGGCTCCGGCACGCGAACTTCGGACTTCAGAAGAGTCATTGCCAATACTTGCATTGAGCGACGCGGGCTAGTTTGGGAAGTCGTCTGTGCTGATGTCATGTTTAGCACATTGAGATCAGAAGACCAGAGAACCCTGAGCCCGTTTGTGGGTTGTCCACGTAGGCCAGTTTTAGTAGGTACAGCTGCTTGAAACCCATTCTTGGAGCCGTCTTTCGCTGCCCTTCGCACTCGCTGCCACGGAGAATGCAGAAATCTGTTGCAATGCAGTTGGTAGAACCAGGCGTCCCCCGATGCCGGCTGCACGGTCCCAAACTTTAGCGTCTCAAGCGCGGAGCGTGAAGTCCTCGAGACGACGATCGTGAGCTACTTCGGTACCATTCTTGCCGACAAAAGCGAAAAAAGTGATAAACGACGAAAGAGAGCCGGGGTGACGGCCTGGTTGGATCCCTGGTGTTGTGGACAGGTCCCGCATTCGAGTCGTCAAGTCTCTGAAGCTGAGGAGCTTGGGTCTCGCGCTGTGCGCCCGCGGCACCGCCACATGGAGGGGACACCCATGTCGAGGCCCCGGTAAGTGCGAACGGATCCTTGGTAGTTGGCAGAAAGAGTCTGTTCTTCTCCATTCAGAAACAACTCACTCACTCACTCACTCGCTCGCTCACTCACTCACTCACTCACTCACTCACTCACTCACTCACTCACTCGCTCACACTCACTCCCTCTCTATACGTATACATACACTTATACACATAGATTAAAGTACACAAACAACGACAGATACGTGCAGATGTACAAAACATAGATGTATTCGTATACGCGCACATAAGTTTGTTAGGCCCTGTGCAGTTTACACCCAACAATCCGGTTTCGCATTAGCCAGGCCACTACACCCGGACGCATCTATGCACAGTAGGAGCCACTGAGCGACGATGGGGCTCGAGTGCTGGGAGTTACACCGGCTCTCATCTCTGTTTGCGGTTGGATAACGGGATTTGAATAGTTAGTAATTAATGGTAATTAAGTATATAATTCTACCACTTGTAGTCCCTGTATACCATTATGATCTGATTTGGTTATTGGCCCCCATGTTGGGGTTAGAGCTTTATGTCACATCGAGTCGTTTGCTCCCTTCATGGTGCTGGTGCTTTCTGTGTTCTCCTCGGTTGGAACCTCAATATGCGCCTTAAGGTGCTTCGGAGCTCATCTTTCAGTTTCATGTCTCATGTTCGGAAAGGAGGTGGCTTGGTGCTTGGGATTGTGCCGGGCACACTTGTACAGATGCCTCTTCCGTCCTGTGGAGGCAATGATGATTCTGAAGCTGAGGATACAATTACAAGCCGTGTCCGAAATCTAGTCCTACTGCACACCTCAAAGCACGAAACCGCAGACCCTTGAGCCTTAAAGGTTCTAAGTTTTAGATCCTGAGCCGCTGCACAGAGAGGAGCACGGCGGATCCCTAAGCGCCTCACGTTGTTCGCGTCGCCGCCTTCACCGCCCGGCTCCGTGCCAGGGCTCGGCCACTTGCCGCTGCCACGCGGTGGAATGAAGAGCTTGGGGTTTGAAACGATTCCTGACGGGCTATAAGCGTGGATGTGGATGTATGCGTATGTATGTATGTATGTATGTATGTATGTATGTATGTATGTATGTTTGTAAGTCTGTCTGTCTGTCTGTCTGTCTGTATGTATGTATGTATGTATGTATGTATGTATGTGATTATGTATGTATCAAGAGAGCGAAGATCAGCAGAAGTGTTGCATACGTGCACATGTACAGACGAAGCAGAAGGGGTCGCTGGACTTGGGGGAGCCATAATCCTAGAACTAAGATTCTAGCTGATTTCGGAGGTCCCATGGCCCTTGAAGTAACTAGGGCTTCGCATGGTCCAGACTTGAGCGCTCTCCGTTTCACGGTGCGCTGAGGATTGGTTTAGGAGCTCTGGGTGTGTCCTGGCTGCGAAGTATGGAAGCCGTCTTCATACGAGCCCAGCAAGCGCCAGACAGATCTCGGAGGCTGCCGCGACTTCGCCTGTTGGGAAGTCGGCCTTTCTTTCTTGCGCTTGGCAAGCCACCCAAGGTGCCCGGAGCTTTGCAGCCACATGAGATCATGGGCAGTTTGGCTGATGATTTTGGCGACGCTGGGCTGTCTTGGACAGTGTAGTTCACCCGGTTCAGCACTTGGCGGTGCTGTTAATATGCCCAGCCGATTCTGCCAGAGGGATGCGTGTTTCTATCCTGAGGTCAAATCGAGTTGCTTCCTTGCGGTATTACGAATCAACCATTATGCGCTTATCTCATACTTACATTTTGACATCTTGGCCAGGTTTAGTGATTACCCAAGATTGATCGCATCGCTTCGTTGGCAAGGATGTGATGCTGCTGCGTTTCGGCAGTTCAGATGTAGCTGTTCTTTCGTCACCGGGCGCTGTGGAGGAGCCGGAAGTCAGACACCAAATAGCTTCCAGTGGCTTCTCCCAGTAGGTAGTAGTAGCAGCAGCAGTGTCGTTGTCGTCGTAGTAGTAGCAGCAGCAGCAGCAGCAGTAGTGGTAGGAGCGCTAAGCAGCAGCCGCAGCGCTGCAGAAGCAACCGCCAAGTAGCAACAGCATCATGATGAATATTGAATCATCATCACGGCCAACTTTTAAACGAACTTGGAGTGCCAGTATTATTCGTCGTAGCTCTTCATGGTAGTGGGGATAGAAATCCAGTGAATCCGATCAAATTCCTGCGGTCGAGCGATTTGTAAGAAGATCTGTAGAGTTGTCTCGCATGTAGCCACCCAGCAAGAAAGCATGGGACCTTAATTCTACTCAAATCTAGAGGCTGGCTGCGTCGCTTGGCCAGATAGCCCCGAACCCGGAGCACCCAGAACCCGACGCAACCTCCACTTGGAAGCATCAAAAGAGTAGTAGGTTCCGCTTGAACACGACCGGGCATGCAAAAACGATGCACGGACAAGATGACATCCAGAAAAGAGACTGATGACATCGACCGATGACAGAGTAAGTCTCTACCTACCGTACGAGGGTCCGTTCCGTCCCGTGGCATCCTGTCCCCTGCCGTCTCGCCGGTCCGGTTTTTGTTTTGTCCATTTAAAAAAACACCGATGATCATCGAACAACCGCAGCTTTCGTTTCGATGCAATCGAGCCATTTTGAAAATTCGCTGGCATCAGGTAAACCCAAGTCACCCTAGAGAGCAAGTTGACATGAAGAACGGGATAAGATTCAAAAGGATCATCGGCGAAACCCCGAACCCCTAAACCCTAAAGCCCAAAACCCCATTCCAGGAGGCGCTCTGTACCGAGCCGATGGTGGCTGCTGGGCGGCCGTCGCTGCCTTCGGTGCGAAGCAATGGCTTATCTCAAGGCTTATGAGTTCAGGGGTGTTTTAGGGTTTAGGATTGAGGCTGGGCGTCTGGGCTTCAGGGGTTCCAGGGCTCAGGAGTAACATCAGGCTTTTAAGGTTTGAGGCTTGGGGTTTGATGCTTGAGGCTCAGTGTTTTTGGTGTAGGTTTGCAGGGTTGAGGGTTTGGGGCTTTGCCGTTTAGATTCTTTAATTGACTGGGGCTTAGGGGTTTAGGGTTTTTAGGGCTTAGGGTTCAGATGAAAGATTTCGGGGTGTAGAGTGTGGTATTCTGCTTTCGTAGGTTTCGTGGGATATCGGTGTCATACAATCGCTGGTATTTGCGTATGCCTGTCAAGAAGAGATGCCAGGATATGTCCCTCGTGACACATACCTGTTCATCTGGCAACAGCAGCGACATCAGTATCACCCTCATCATCATCGTCATCAGCGGCTTGCATGCCATTCTTCCCAAGCTGTCTTTTGCTTTACGACGGTCGCAGGTCTCTCGACGGCAGAGCCAGACGAGGCCTGGCGCCAGATGCGTGCCGTGCTCCTTCAGGACCCTCGATCTAAACCGAATTCGTGCGCAAGGTGTCAGCAAACTTACTAGGAGTTCAGAGATGAGCCAAGACTTGGGCTTTCGTCTGTATATGGGGGTTTCCGAAAATAGGGGACCCTAATATAGTACCCTAAATAATAGGTTCCTTATTATAAGGATCCCAAAATAAGGTACCCTAATTTTCGGAAACTCCCACAAGGCAAATTTCTTAGGGCTCAGAACAGGAGGCCTTCGCTCCGCCTGCAGTGGCCCGGGCCCGGCCCGCGATCCGCCGCGAAGCGCAGAGGTACCGTACCCTCCCTCCTCGAATAGCAGGGGTAAGTGTATAGGGTTTAGGGTTTAGAGTTTAGGGTTTAGGGTTTAGTGTGCGTTATGTGCGGATAAGCACAGAAGCAACAAAGAATCAACGACAATTTCGTGTAGGCATCATCACTGCTGACGCATAACTATCGCAGTAGTATCAAAGCGTAGCAATATTCAGAATCATCATGGCAGTGATAACTAAACATACTGCGACTAGCACTTACTTATGAGTACGAGTAATAGTGACAATGATCGAAACAGTGAAACTACAGAAATACATGTGCACGCATGTCACTGAAAGCCAGACCGACCGGCAGACAGACAGACAGACAGACAGACAGACAGACAGACAGACAGACAGATAGACACAGAGACACCGGGACACAGAGACACACGCACACACAAACACACATGCATGAATAATACTACCAGTGCCAGCATCATGTTGTTCTCGTCACTGTTGCCTTCGTCTTTGTTGACTTTTGTTCTTCGTCCCGTTATTGGTAGTTGTTGCTGTAAGGGGGGCTGTCACGGCGGTGGTGCTTGTGCT
This sequence comes from Symbiodinium sp. CCMP2456, assembly GCA_905221635.1. Classification (NCBI taxonomy): domain Eukaryota; class Dinophyceae; order Suessiales; family Symbiodiniaceae; genus Symbiodinium; species Symbiodinium sp. CCMP2456. Next base: position 66,355 of record CAJNDV010013324.1, read on the forward strand.
TGTGCTGGTGTGTTGTGTGTGTGTGCAACCCTGTGTCGAA
>CAJNDV010013335.1:0-56440 GCA_905221635.1 Symbiodinium sp. CCMP2456
TGTGATGCACCACGATACATGAGCACGAGGTCCCTCGTCAGCTTTGCAAGGACTCTCTCTTTTATGCTTTTCCCACACTTTTCTTCTTTCCTTCGCCCTGTCGCCCTGTGTCTGATCTTCCCTCGCTCGTTCAAGCCGACTTGCACCTGAGGCATGGATGCGCGGCCGCGTGATCTCGGTGATCACTGGTCACATCGTGGCCGCTGCCGATATGCACCAGATCTCCGGTACTACTAGTACCGCAGTTCTCAGACCCATTCCAGCGTGCATGAGAGGGGCGTGGTTTTAGAAACGCGGTATCCAACCGGTATTTTTCCCAGAATGGAATTTGTGGACCACTTGCATCACGTGCTTTGGTCCACAGATTCGTTTGCGAATGTGTGTGTAGACTGTACAGATAATGTGGCAGTGCCGTCCTGCCTTGTCGCGTGGCTAAGTTGTAGATACAAAGACGTTTGCAGGTGTTGTTGACCTTCTCAATAAAGCAACGCGAGAGGCGCATCTTCCGTGCCACATGCTACAGCCACTGCCCTGAATTTTTGCTGGGTTTCCATAGCTGAAGGATTGAACAGCCCGAAATACGACATGAGTCGAAAGTGAGACATACCTAGCTTCACTATAGGCTTCGCTTGGATGCTGAAAGCTTCTCTTTGTCTCTATACTTCTTTGGTCGCAGGCACTGGTCCAGGCCCCAGGCGTTCTGCTGTACTTTGATGCCGAGAGCTTTCAGTCAAACTGGTTGATAGGTTTGGCTTTGTAGCTTTGTCTGGACTGGAATTTCCGAGTTCTGGCCAGGCAAAGCCAGCAAGTGCTATTTCCGCCATGAGCCTGCAGATATGGACAGCTGCGAGCCGAAAAAGGGGGGAGCCCCTGAAATTGTCCACACTTTGCCGTCTAAGCGCTGTGCTCCGACTTTCCTCGATGCACAAAGAACCAGCGATATGTCCGCTGTCCCAAAGCCGTTCTTGGTTTTTTGCCATCTCGGTGCGAGGCACTCATCAGCCCCTGAATGAATGGAACATAGTACGTGGCATAGCAAGTGACGAAAAGCTTCTGGTCGCAACATTGACACCCAGACGTACGGTGATTGCTGGAAGGCGAGCAATGAATCTAAGACTTTAGCAGGCACACATGCCAACGGCAGCGGAATGCGCGTGCCATGGACATGGACGGCCGCGCTGGCCTTCGCGGTTGCATCTCGTGCACCGGCCTTCTGTGGCCAGCCGCGACACTGCGCCGCGCCTGGAGTCCTCAGCTTCCGCCCTCGCTCTCACAGCACAGGGCCAGGGCCTCTCTTCCCGACAGCCCGGACGGCCCAAGCCGCCCAACGGACGCGAGCCGAGCGGGGGTCCCGCGCCAGCCGGGTGAGCCGAGCAAAGGCGGCCACTGCAAGCAAGGCGAGGTTCTGCTGCCGCTCGCCCATGGCCCTGCAGTAATACTATGTAGCTGTAAGTCCTAGTAACACTAGTACTTGCAATTACAGCAATACTGCCAAAAAGAGTAATACGAGTGACAACAGCGATAGTTTAGGAATAATCACGTTATTTGCAGGTGGAGGCGGTGGAGCAGTATCTGGCCCGCATCGGAGGCTCAGCCAAGATCCGCGCCTTGAAGAGCGCTCTGGCCGGCCTGGACCGCGACTTCCTGCATCTCTGACCCAAAATATCCAAAATCCCTATCCGGGTTTTGGGTGTCAAGGGTTTCCTTCTCCTCTTCAGAGCGCTTCCTTCAAGACGCCGAAGCTGGCCGAAGCCACTTCGGCATGTCCCCAGGCAGAAATATTTTGAAGTCACTTCTGACGACGTTGTCAAGTCGAGGAAGGTGGGCTGCTGGACATGGCGGGAATGCAGGATGTGTAGTGCTGCGCGCGTGGTTCTTGTCAGGGTCACCAAAGACACGAACGAAATATCAAGGAGCACCCTGACTGCAAGCGCCGGCCCTGGTCGCAGCACCTGTGCATGACTATTCTGCATCCGAGGTTCCTGAAGAGCAAGGGAAGTGCTCCTTTGACGCTTGTCATGGAGACCTTCTCGGTCCCCAGAAGGTGGCTGGCCTCGCACGAAGACTTCCTGGCTCCTCGGTGGAAAGACCTGCTTTTGAACGCCCTGTCGTCTAGACCCGATTGCTTGTGCTTCGAAACGTGATGCCCTGCGTGGACGGAAACAGGTTCAAGGCGGACGCATCCGGCTCCGTGTGCGCCAGACGGATCAGCCGGAGGCGGGACCCGCTGCTCGAATCCCAGCTGCACCTTCAGCTCGGAGTTACAGCAGCTTCGGCAGGTCGAGATCGTGGAGGATCATGTTGGTGTTTTCCGGATGCGGCCGAGCTCAGAGAGGACGGCGCAACAGGAGATCGCCCGTTTGAGGATTTTCTTGATGAGCCAGGCCGGGGGTTCTTCGGAAGAGACGGCGAGAAGCTGCGGAGTCTCTTTTCGCAGGTGGCGCGCTTGCCCACCTCCGTGCAGAGCAACGTGTGCATCTCAGAGGCCACAGGCAGGGGAGAAGCGGGCCTGAACCGTTGTACAGCTCAGGCGCTGCGCCGCCTCAAGGGCATGTGGCATCCGGATGCCGGGGGCCCAAAAGGGGCGGCGGGCCGCCAAGGAAAGTGAGCAGAAGTAGCGACAGTGGATACCAGAGATCCCTTTCCAGGCTGCCCCTGGTCAGTATCTTGGACACGACGCTGTCATCGCAGAGGCCCTCTTTCTTTTTTTTGTGGGTCCGCGTTTCCGGCTTTGGCGCTGGGGATGTTGGCTTAGTTCAAAGTACCAGCTCCCGGAGCCGAAGAAAAGAGCAGAAAGGGCGCAGCTGCCGGGGGGGGGATGAGGCAAAACCCCAGAACCGACCGCAAAGGAGGGCAACACGGCAACGAATCAAGCCACAAGTATCTCCCTTGCGGCCGATGCAGTATGCTGTGCTGTATGCCACACAGGACTGCTAGTTCAGGTAATGCACAGCAGTAAGTACAGCATAGTCATAGTCAGCGTCGTATCGTGCACCATAAACTATCAAGTATCCGCGTGTGGGAAGAGTTCGCAAACGACTGCTGTAGAACCTAGTGCAATGCACAGTCTTGTAAGTTTTTGCCGGCATTTCGCGATGTCGTGGCGATGTCATGTATTTTCTGCGACTATATCGGCCAACAGTAGTGCTGTGCAGTGAAGGACTCCGAGCGAGAGAGAGCGAGAGAGAGAGATAGAGGGTCCACAGCCCTGGCGAAAGAAAGATAGAGGGGGGTCAAGCTGTCCTAGCCCTGGCGAAAGAAAAAGAGAGAAACCCCAAGCAAAGCAAAGCAAGGTAAGCTAATTGTAGTTTGCCAGAGGAACTCAGAGAGAGAAGAAGAGAGAGAGAGAGAGAGAGAGAGACCGAGAGAGACAGAGAGAGCGAGACTCGTGCGAGGTCTTTCGCTTCCTCTGCTCCGTGGAGGTCGCAGCAACCGGACTTCGCATCCCACCATCCGAGGGATAAAAGGAGCAAAGCCAAGGGGCGACTGAATCTTCCGCTGCGCTGCCGTGCCGAAGCTTCAAAAGTGGCTTTCAAACGGAGCATTTCCATTCCCACATGTCAAGATCCGAAGACCCAGCACATGTGCAAACTTCGACCCCCTGCAGCCTCAGCCTTTAGTTAGCCATGGGCAGCGCTCGGCTGTTCGCTGGGTGCCGCGGGTGGGGCAATGCGACGAGTGCACGTCTGACGCACCTTCCCTGTCAGCCATTGCTGCTGTCGTTCAGGTCATGGAGAGCTTCCAGGAGGACGCGCGCGCGCACGCTCGCAGTGTTAAATGACACCTCCCTAGAATGCCCTGGAATGATCATGATGCATTATAGAGTTATATAGATACAGCCGTCATCGATGGTGCTTCTGCGAAGTGCCAAAAAGTGCATATATGCAATTATACGTATATGTACAAGTACATACGTATTTGAGTATGTAAGCATACATATATATATATATATATACACACACACGCATAAATACATACATGCATACATGCATATGTATACATAGTGGTATGGATGTTAATGTTGATATCGACATTGATATTGGGAAGTTCCAACGTCCGTTTGCGGGCAGGACTTTGCGGAGTGCATCTCCAGGAAGGACTTCCGAGCTGCTACAGAGCTCTGCAAGCAGCAGCTGCAGAAGACTCCAGACAGCCGATATGTCTGGGAGCCCGGACTGCGCCCCTTCTCGGTTCGAACCCAAATGAGCACAGTGCAGTGCGCGGGTGTGAGGTTCTGGACTTGAGGAAGACCGTCGAAGCGTTCCTCGATGCCGCCGAGGAGTTGGAGGCTCCGAGAAGGAGTCCCGCAGAGAGGCAGAAGTGCAGTCGTTTCTTGCAGTTGCAGGCTCAGCAGGAAGATTTGGAGGAGGAGAAGGGTGGCAAGGGGCCGGTGACGGCAAGTGACCTGAACTGTTTCGATGTGGTTGCGCAGGAGCTGTTGGGCTTTGATGAGCTGTCGGATGAGGCTCCGGCTCCAGCTGGCTCGTCCAGCCGGTTTCGAATAGCTCTCTCTCTCTCTCTCTCTCTCTCTCTCTCTCTCTCTGGCGTATGGAGGCGGCTGTCGCCTGTGACAGGGCTTACGAGGCAGGCAGACGGTTGGGCTGGCGGAGACAGTGCGGCGAGCCCACGCAGTGCCGGAGGCCATGTTCGCCTACTTGCACGACGAAGAGCGTCTCTGGGCCGTTGGTGAACAGGCATGCGAGGGCGAAGGGCACACGTCCAGTGAGCTTCTCTGTCTTTGTCTCTGTGCTCTCGCTTTGAAAGTCGCTTTCGGCTAAAAAGGCCGTGGGAATCTTCTGGGACACTGGGCAGCTGGAGCCTGCTGGACCTCGCCGAGCTCCTTGTCGACAGAACACTTTCTGCAACGGTGTCTTTTGGGGTGTCCCTTCGGGTCCTGGAGCTTCTTGCGAGGATCGCCTGAAGTCTATGGCAGAGACCTTGACGAGGACCCTGAGCTCCCGGCTGAAGCCCCTTGGCCGTGGCGTAGCTCTTCCCCCGCTCTTTTTTGGGGGCATCTTTGCTCCGATAGACTGGGTCTGAGGTTGGCAAGAGCCAGCGGCATCGACAACGACGCTTGCCTCTTTATCAATTTCCGCCAGACTCGGTCTCTCTTCGGAGTGAGATGAGGAGTGGCTCTTCGAGGCCTTGGGCGAGCTCTGGTTCTTCCAGGAGAGAGCCCCCAAAGAAAGCGCAGCGAATCCACTGGGTTCACTTCTCTCGCCTCGAGCTCCGGGGCTGCGAGGAGCTCGGCCTGGCCCTTGAGCCTTGGCTGACGGAGGCCTGCGAAGAGGCACCGAATGGCCGGGCGCCGGCTCCGCACCTCGCCCGCTTCCGCTCTCACCTCGCAGGGGCTGAGGGGCCTCAAGGGCAAAGTCATGGAGGAGCGCACAGCGGAGCGGAGCGGAGGGGAGGGCTTGGGCCTCCGTCCGACTTTGCGGTGGCGCCCAAAACGTCAGGAGCTCGCCGGCTTCAGCCTGGAAGGCGCGCATGTTTGCCCGGTAGAAGCGGAGCGGAGCGAAGGGTCCCATGACCATGGGCTTGTCTTCGCCCTTTTTTCTGCGAGGCTTGAAGAGCGCCTCCTGCGGAGAGCTCTGTGACACGCTCATGCAGGCCGACGGCCTGCATGAGCAAGCGTAAACGACAGCCAAAGCCCCCCGGCTTCCTTGCTGTTTGTTTTGCGGCGGTTTGGCGCAGGTGTGGACCGTCGAGCGGAGCTCCGTTTGTGGCCTTCTGAACACGTCGCTCGGAGCGAGAGCTTCCTTCCTCCCTTTGCAGGCCTGAGCCAGCCCTCCCCTTCGCTTGCGAGGCCTCCCCTGGAGTACGGCGTCCGCGAGGCCCTGGCGGCCCTAGCCGCGCCGCTGGAGCGCCGCCTGCAGCGCCGCTGGAGCACGAGCGCAGGTGCTGGCGGAAGTTCGGAGGCGGCCTCTCATCTTGCCCCCGAAGCCGGGCTTTTACCACTGCTTCTACTTGATGACGCCGCTCGGCGCGGAGAGACTCGGAGATTTTTTGGTAACGCTGGCCCTTTGCTCAGGCATGTGGTGTACACTCTGAACTGCGACCGCCTCAGACGACAGGATGCAGTGCTTCTCCGGAGTCCGCATGTCTGCGTAGCTCCTGCCTTCGCCTTCGCAGGTTTCAACGGTCACTTGCCAAACCGCCGCAGTGACTGCCCGTGGCCTGGGGTTCAGTGAGAGCTCTGCAGACTGCCGGTGACATTGGAGCTCCACTGATGGAGCTCTGTGCTCACTCCGAAGGCTTTACGCCTACCTCGAGTGCTGCCTCGAGTTCTGGATGTCGGGTCCCCGACCCCAGGACGGAGCCCTGGGCCGGAGATGCCTGGCGCTTTGCAGGACCGTGGCGTCTGCAGAGACCTCTGGGATGTCGGCCTTGCAGGGGGAGGCAACTCCTCACCTACCAGAAGCGGCAGCTTCTATTTGTCCGTTGTCCGTGTAGGCGGTGGATGCCATTGCAGCCTGGCGTGCTTAGGGGTCAGTGCTTTGGTGCTTTTCAGGAGTTTTCACAGAACTCCATGCCGAGGCTGAAGCAGTCGACTGCTTGCGTGGATTGAACGAAAGCTGCTCGCAAGCGACGATCAGGCGCGCAATCGGCTCGACTCGAGATTGCGGTTTGCGCTTGGTGTGTGCGGCTTCGGCAGGGCGTGCAGGTGGCTTTTGTCTCGGCAACAGGCCAGGAGCCGCCTTGTCCAAGGGTGTCCAGAAAGGTGCCTTGATTGCCCTCTCGATTCTCGATTCCGAGGCCGATGGCTTCTTCGTGTCTCCCAACTCGAGGAGGCTCCGGCTCGGTCCAAGACTTCGGCTTTGGGCATACCGCTGCATACCCCGCTGCATATCCTTGCCCTTGCATCTTGGCAGACCTGAGAACGAGTACGACCACCTGCATCCCACCTGGACAGCAGCGGCTGCCTTGATGCGGCCTCAGCCCTCCCCGAAGCCTCCGCGGAGATCTGGCAAACAGCACTGTCCCCCAGGCAGCTTCAGCGCCAGGCCGCAAATTCTTGAGGGATCTCTGCGTCTCGCTTCCCTGAACGGAGAAGGCGCCGGGTCCCAGTCGGCTTTGTGCGTGCTGGGCGCGACACGCCCGAGAGGCGGCATCGGAGGCGCGAAGAAGCGATGCTTTTCTACTTCTTCTATACTAGGCTTTCTACACCTCTACAGATACTTCGTTTCGTCGAGTTTCTGCTACGAACCCTGATAGCTTTCAGGTGGGCTTCTCGCAGCCGCCGGCTTGACGACTCGGAGCACTCAGTAGGCGCAGCAGTGCAGATCCGCCAGCAAAGAGCTCCGTCACGAGTACGTCAGAAGCATGACACCCTACAAGCCGTACAGTACTAGCTTGAGTCCGTGCTCTTACTGCTGTTTTTGGTGGCTTCCTCGCTCGCGATGCCCTTCATGTTGCTGTTACACTGGTTTTGCCAAAGCCAAGTCTCAGCGATTGCTCACTTTGCCCTGTGCCAGGCCCAAAGTGGGTCTGATGGCACGAAGAGACTGGGAAGACGACTACGGCGCGAAGTGCAGCTCGACAGACGAAGCGCGCGACAACGACGGTTCTTGTGCGACGAGTGGCAGCAAAGCTCAAGTGAGCTCTCCGCTAGCTGTTGCGGTTTTGCTGGAGAAAAGTGCTCTGCCACATCAGGGATGGGGACTGACGATCGACTTGGCTCTTGCATTCTTCTCTCGGGTCGGATCTGCTGCGCGAGTGATCATATGAGAGGCGGTCTGAGACAACATGTAACATGATTGAAGGCTAGTCCAGGCAAGCGTACCATAGCAGAACTGTGACTGCAGAATGCCCTGGCAACGTGCGAGCGTAACAATGAGTGTAGTATTGCTGGCATATACAGTCGCCAGGATACCGCAGATGACAGGCTTCGGCGCAATGTTTAAGCAGCCGGCTGCAATGAACACGTGCATGCACGGGCATCAGCGATGGGACTGCTGATGGCATGGAGTTGCTTGGTTGAAGTTCCTCTGCACGTGGCAACGATCCCTGCAGTTGCACCTCAGGTTCGGGGGCTGTCGGAGTTGTAGAGGCGAGGAAGGGAGGGACACCAACATCTCCGAGAGTCGTCGGATTCTCCGATGGGTCCCCGGGTCCCCCCTGGCCCCTGCCCAACTGGCGCCAGGCTGAGACATGGCGGTGCCCGCGCGAGCTTTGGGGTTGCAGGAGGGCTACTCCCAGGACCGCGGACCGGACCGGAGACCTCCGAGTGGGCCTTTAGCAGCTGGCTCCCCGCCAAAAGAAGCGCGCACCGCCGCTTGGGAAAGGAGCAATGGGGTCCGTGGCGCAGCTTCGGATTGCCAGCTCCCTGAGTTTTCCCCCGGGCCGCGAGACCCGACGTAACACATGTCGCGGCTTCTTCCTGGGCCCAGGCTGGTGCAGCAGGCGGTGTCGGAGCTGAGTTGGCAGGCGAAGCGTTCTGTCCCTGTAGCTTCTGCCCCCATGTGCCTCTTCTGCAAGCAAGCAAATGCGGGCGCAAGCTGCGGAGCCGCGAGCCGTCAGCGCAGCTTGGCTCGAGCCGAGAGAGCCGGGAGTCGCCGCTATGAGCAGGCAGAGAGAACTGGGAGTCTACAAAAGCCACCAAGCAGAGAGCAGAGAGCAACGAGCCAGCAGAAGCCGCTTTTGTGAGGCCCGTCTCCGAATCCCTTCCCGGAGCCCGAGCGGGAAGGAGGCCAGCGGGCCGGTTCTGTGGCTCCAGCTCTAAATGTCTGGCAGTCTTGCAGGTTTGGTGTTCTTGACGTTCCCTCACCGTCTCTGCCATGATCACGGTGCCTGTCTCGTCTTTGCCTACGGATTCATTGATGTTGGCGTTGGGGACGGTGAGCACCGTCAGGGTCACAATCGGAAAAAGACGCCATGAGAGGCAATGGTCCGCAAGCTGTGGTCTGTGGCCCAGCCCATTCAGAGTAGGAGGAATGCGATTAGGGCAAGCACCTCAGAAGGCGAAGTCTTTTCAAGGCCACTTGCTTTCGGCCGCAGGTTCTTTGCACTGGTTTGGGGCAGTACTTCGGAGGCGATTGCGGCTTCGGGTGCAACACTCTTCGATTCTTGACCTCGGCAGGAGTCTCGGCTGATGAGGGCAGGTCCCGGCCGCGAGCTTGCGATTCCCTCAGACTGTTTGCTTGTGCGTGCTCCTGCCATCTCGTGCCTTTCCGAAGCTCTCCTTGAGGCCGGAGCCGTGTCGCTGCAGGCGGTCACCTTTGCTCCCACCCAGTGCTTGGCCCTTTGCACCCATCGCCAGGTCCTTCCAGACGGCTCACTTGGACATAAGCATCCTGCGAGGCAGAGAGCTACCGCTGCAACTGCTTCCGTGTTTGGCTCGCATGGCGGTTTTTTTTGTCATCTTCAGTGTAAGTCAGGCAAGTCGCAGCCGTGGGCCCGGGCCACCGCGAGGCAGAGAGCCACCGGCTGCAGACGTGCCACAGGCGGAGACCTCTGAGTTGCATATGGAGGATGCCCTGCAGCAGACGGCTGCGGTCCTTCACCACCGAGCTAGATGCTTGGCGATCTTGGGGGTTGAGCATCGAATGGCACAGAGCACAACACAGGCTTCGACTCAACGGCAAAGACATCTGTAGCAGGTCACGCACCCATCACACCCTCGTCGAGAGTACGATCCCAGAGCGGAGGAGAAGGTTACGGAAGTTTAGTGCAAGATGCCCTCCGACTGTAGCATGGCGTCACTGTTCTCCGAAGAGGCGTGGCACGAGCTCGAAGACAAAGGCACGATGGGTGACATGGAGGATGCCACGAAGCTGTAGAAGTGATCTTACTACGCTGTGCAGCACAGCATGTCACAGCCGATTGTTCTCGTGGGTCGAATTCAGGACTTGCCACTCGTTTCCGGGCCGCACGACTCGCCGGGAGCTGAGGCGCCAAGCCAGAGGATGCTCCGGCGTGGCACCCCAGCAGATGCCGGCTTCCGAGGTGGGAGGGATCTTCGAGCCGGCTGAAGCCACACTCCTTCGTGCCAGCCTCAGCGACTTTGCGACGCGCTGTTGGCGCTGTAGGCGTCGAGCCCTGGTGCTTCTTCGCAAGTTTGAGGACTGGGAGCTGCCCTCTGAGAAGTGGACCTCCGCGCTCTCCTCGCCCGAAGGCCCCGCGCCCCGGGCCTCTGACAGTGACGACGTGGGAGCCACTGGGGGAGCCAGAGGCGACCTGGCACCGGGCGCGCCCGGCGTGCAGGCGACGCGCCGTTTCCTTTGGAGGCGTCGTGCGGAGACGCGCAGAGAGCCCACATTGGACCAGGACGAAGCCGAGGAGCGGCGAACCGCCAAACGTCTTGTCAGGAGCTTCCCACCTGCTTCCAAGGGGCGTCCCTTTAAGATCATGGGGCAACCACCATGTTCAGCTGAGAGGAACGTGGATAACTCCTTGCTGGCCATGGTGGTGCGCATCGGCGATGGTGTGGGCGCTTGCCTCGATGGTCTCCTTTCCAAGTTTCGCTGAGTCTGCGCTTCGGCAACCCGCGGCACCCCCCTTCCGCGAGGCCCCATTACGTACTCGAGGCCGAGGGTTTGCTCCGATGATTCTTCTTTCGCACAGTCTGCCCTTGAAGGTCACCTGGAGTCCACCAGAGCTTGAACCGCGAGCTTCGGCAAAGACTCGTTACGCAGGCCGGGTCTGGCGTCTACACTCGTCGCGACAGATGTGAGTACGTACTAGGTAGAAGTTCGAGCATGCAGGAGGCGAGCTGTAGCTTCGTAAATGACATCAAGTCAAGGTCCGAGACAAAGCCAACGATCACGTGCCATTCTTCCATGCATGAAGTGTCATCACTTCAAATTCGCTTCTGACGAGTCTGGCACCGACACTTGCATGGGAGGGGCATGTGGTGGGACAGAGTTCGCATGTAAATGCATAATGTTCTGCGGAATCGAAGTCGGTCGTGCCATAGTGGCGGGACAACACTTCCCAGCCTTGATGCTTGCGGAGGACATTGCTGCCGTCGGCTTCTTGTAGCTTGGACGGCATATCGGCCCCCGCCACCTGATGACGCAGTGCATGGCGTCACGGCGTGTGACGAGGCTTTTCGTCCTCGGGGTTGCTGTTTGGGTGAGCTGCCTGGGCGTCTACCAATTCGCCGACGACCCGTCACAGGCAGAAGCTATCGCAAGGAAAATCGCTTTCTTTGTGCCTGTACACCCTGGAAGGTGCTCTTCTACACAGACCCGAAGCGCGCGGCACAGCCACCACGGACGCCGCACCGCAGTTGGGGCACAAACTGGCAGCGCTGCAAGGTATGCACAGCATCGGGTTCTCTGCACTTCTAGCGACCAGGAGTCTTTCCTGGAGGTGCCCCACCACTTCTCTTCGCTTCTTGTGCGTTGGAGCATCGTCAGGCCTTCAACACGCAGCCACACCGTGCCACGAAGCATTGCTGCAAGTAGCGGTTCGCTTTCTCGAATTACACCTCGTCGCCTAGTCGCATACCCCTTTTGTCGGTGCTTTCTGGGATTAAGGCTGCGCCTCATTGGCAGAAGGTCTTCGACGAGGACCTTCGCCACGCTGCATGCCTCCTGAGCCGATCACAAACAGACATGCAGGACCGGCGGGTGCTGCGAGCTCCTGCGAGGCGGAAGACCGCGCCCCCAAATCTGAGAATGGAGAGTGGAGTCCGTGGAGTCCGTGGAGTGTGTGGAGTCCGTGGAGTGTGTGGAGCTGAGCTGGCTCTTTTGCCGCAGGCTCCTTGGCCTCGGCGCTGGCGCGCGCGGCGGGCCGTTCCCGGCGCTTCCTGCTTCCGGGCCGCCGGAGCGGGGAGCCACCGTGCGGGAGGCGCCGTCAGAGCTTGCCTTTTGTTTGTGCAGGAGGCCGGTTGCAGATGCCGACATCTTGTTCGACGTCTCCTTAGACCTCAGCTCGCAGCTGCCTTATTCTGCGTCTCCTTGGACGCCCTGGACCTTTATTGCACAGAAACATGACCATCATCCCCGGGAACATTCCCACAAACATCCCTTATTTCCGGTACTCACGGTACTGAGGGTAAACAATCAGAGTATTTACGCTTCGCTTGTGCGAATGGCACTTGGCGCGGAAATGCCCTTGTCGCTCAGCATTGTACAGTAGTCGTAGTCTTTGTATGCGCACTGTGAGAGGGCCCATCGGGGATCATCCGACAGCACTGGAGCGATGAGCTAGACATGGGCACCGTGAGAGCCATGTCTAGGACACGGGCACTGCGAGAGGGCCCGTGTCGGTTATTTGGGGGAACATCCGACAAAATTGGAGCGATCGGCTAGACATGGGCACTGTGAGAGGGCCCCATGTGGATCGTTTTGGTTTATAACCGGATAAGAATGGAGGTGATTCCGAGGGGGACGTTGTGATGTGATGTGTGTGTGTGTGTGTGTGTTTGTGTGTGTGTGTGGGTGCGGGCGTGGGTTTTGGGTATTGTGGCATGGTTGGGGGGATGTTTGGTGGGATGTTTGAGAGAATGTTCATGGGGATGATCGTCCCCATGTTGCATCGATCGCCGAATGTGTGGGTGGCCACGCCAAGCCGCTAAGCTTCAGCAGCGCATTTTCTGAGGTTCATATCGGGTGAGGGCCAGCTGGCATCCCAGGACGAGGTGTGCAGCAGAGCTTCCTAGAGCACAGAACCAGCTCGTTGCCTCGTGCCCCAGGGAAGAAAGCTGGAAGGCCATCTGATCAATAACAATCCACTCCAAGTGCTGGTGCTGAGGCTCGGATCCGTCAATCACACATGGAGACAGTTCACAGTTTGACCCGACCCCCTTTGCCAGGAAGCGAGTTCTTTGGGTCTGCTGCTTAGAGAGGGCTACTGTAGACACCGTTGCGAGTACGTCGCTGCTGCCCCAAAAAGGCCAACTGGGAGGATATGGCCACCAACATCAAGCAGAAGCTTCGCGGAATGGGTGCGGAATTCACGTGTGGATTGAATTGATCCACTCTGTGAGAGCTTGACGCAGGATTCCGTGGCGAAGTGGAAGTTCGCTTTGACTCTCAGGAGACGTCGCTTCGGGAACGATCTTGTTGGTTGATCGGTCCATGTTTCCACAGCAGCACTTGAACAGGAGGACCTGCGGATTTACAGGACCCCTGCGTTCGGGATGTGCAGACATTGCAAGCAGTGTAATCTTGACCTGGAGGCTTCAGGGCAATCCATTGACATGCTTCGTGTCTTGGCACAGGAACCTTCGATGGCAGAATTTTGTCCGCACGCCCATCACCCACATGCTTTCGGTACGCGCCCCAACGCATCGTGCCCCTGCCCAAAAGTCGACCCAATGAGTTCTGCGCAGGTGCTCTCTGGCATTGGAGTATTGTTTTGGGTGCCCTACCTCTACTGCCGCTCTGATGTAGCATCTTGGCCAGAAGAGCAGGCTTGTGTACAGTGTGTACAGTGTACAAGTAGTAGAAATTCAGTAGAATTGTGAAAGCAAGGTAGTTGTGGAGACCAACTTCCAGATTCAAGTCGATGTTCATCGGCCGGCTACCCAGGGGTGAGGGAGGGGACGGAAGACGGGCTCGCGGATTTTCTGATCTCGGGCAGGTACTGGGAGATGCTGTCGCAAGGACCCCGACGAGGGCTCTTACGGTACCCTTAAGTAGGAACCCTTAAAGGAACCCTGAGAGGGCTGAGAGAGCACTCGCCTCTTTGACGCCCTTCTTGCAGGGCTGGACATCTCTGAGGGCTTCCGCACTTGACGTCGCTGCCGGTGGGAAAAAGTGAAAAGGGTGGTTACCACCTGTGCCTGCCTTGGTCTTGGTGCTGACAGTGCGAGAAGGATGACAAGCTCTTTTCCTTGCCTCGCAGGAGAACGCCACACAGCTGATCCAGCTCTTCAAAGAGCACGCCAGGAAGAAGGATGGATACCTAAGCAGCCTACTCGGACGCGGCGTGGCTTGCAAATCCTGTCCTGAAAGTGGCCAAGGTAAGGATGAGTTCATTACTGTGCTTCAGAAGTGAGCCGTTTGAGTTTAAGTTTGCATCCTTCCCGGAGCTTGGCATGTAGAAGTGGCCCGAAGTGGTGGCCGCAGGTATCCTTGCTGCAACTCGGCCTACCACACCGTCTTCTTTGACCTTTTCGATCGGAATGAGGATTTCGGGAGATGATTCTGCGATCGGGCATCACTCTCTGACAGCAGAACTTGCCCAGGACGGCTTCCTGAGCGAGTCGGATTTCCTCGGTGGGATGCTGGCGGTGAGTCGGCGCCCCGTGATGTTTGCCATCGCAAGGCATGTCCGAACCCAACTCCTCGGGTGCCCTTGTCTGGACCGAGATATCCATGGACAGCATGGAAGGACGTAATGTGCAACGCCGTAAATCCCTGATCGTAGCCTGCACTCACAAGGCCTGACAGCACGCATGCACCGCCACCCCTCCCAAAGAGTAGACATCGCGGACTCAGCCCAGAAAGCGGGCGAACGTGGGCCCGAAACCCCGCTGCGCGGACGCCATGGCTGCGAAGCCCACGTTTCTCTCGGTCTGATCCGATGTTCGGCAAGGGCCGGGGGAAGAAGGGCAAACTGCCCGAAACGAGGCCAAGCTCCTGGGCCATCCAAGGCGGCGCCGCCGACAAGATCATCAATACGCCCACGCAGCCTCCTAACAAGAAGGCGAAGAAGGGCGATGGCAAAGGGAAAGAGGAGAAAGCCGAACCGAAGATGGCCAACGAGCTGGCGAAGAATCAAGCGACGGAGGAGCAAATCGAGGGCATCTGCGATCTCCTGCGCTCCAACAAGGTCGAGAAGGCGCTGCAGTTTGTCCAGAAGGTGGGGCTCTGAGCTCTGCGGAACAAGTAGGCTCGAAGGGTTCTCGCGTCAGTCTCTTTGCAGGAGCTTGGAGACGTGTCGAAGTCCAACTCCATGTCTGTCAAACAGCTTGGCCAGCTGGTCAACGCCGTCGGCCTCAGGACACCGCAGGAGCCTTCCTCTAACAGAGCCGCGCTCCTCGAACTGCAACTGTGTCTCTTCTAGCTACTCGTGTATGGTTCGCCTACAATGGGTTTCCTCGTGCTTCTCAATGTCTGTCTGTGTATGTGGAGAGGTGTGTGGGTGTGTGAGTGTTCGCATATCTACATATCTACATGCAACCACATGGTTGTGCGCCGTGCGACCCAGCCGCCCCGCCTCGCCCGCATGCCATCTCCCCCATGCCAGCCTGAACCCTGAAGCCTCAACCCTGAAGCCTAAAAAACACCCTACCGTTTCAACCAAGACGGGGCCAAGCTGTGCGGATGACCATGTTATGTAGCCCTGTGGCCACATGTGTGTGTGTATATATATATATATATGTATGGCTGTATGTATGTATGTATGTATGTATGTATGTGTATGTGTGTATATATATATATGTATAAGTATAGTATACATCCATCTCTCTCTCTCTCTTTCTCTCCCCTCCCTCTCTCGCTCTCACTCATTCATCAGACATGCATACATACATACATACATACATACATACATACAGCCATACCCACATATGAACATATATACATATATAGATAGCCAGGTGCTGTGTCTTCACGTCAGTCCTTGATCTGGCTTGGGTGTCCGTTGGAGGAGCTTGCGCTGAAGTTCCTGGATGCCCTGGATGCTTTGGGCTTGCCCAAATTCCCTTCCTACGGAGCCCCCGGGCCCCAGAGAGACAGGCTATAAGTCAGGGTTCGACCGTTAGTGCTCGGTCGGTGCACAGCATCTCAACAATAGTGGCAAGATGACGAGATGAATAGACAAGAGCAGTGAGACTCACTAAGACTCAGTCTGGGCACGTGAGGTAGAGCGGTTGTGTTTCCCGGTGCTGAGGCACACTCTTACTTCGGCCGCTTCGCCCGATGGGCCCTGAGGGAGTTCTTGTCCGAAGCGGCATCGGCTGTGGACCAGGCCGGCGCCCCGCACATAGTTCGGAGACAGTGGGCCGGGTCAGCAGAGTTGGACGTAAGCTTAAAGTAGAAGCTAGCAAGTGACTCTTCTTGACAACGAGCTTCGCACTGTCCATACCTTTCGACACCGGAATGAATTGACTGAGTACAGTCTCGGCGGGGTTTGAGGCCACAGCGACTCCGGCGCACATCCTCGAAAGGCTCGGTGTCTGCATCCCCATGATGGAGGCCCACCGTCATCGTCCGTGTCATCATTACGAGTTTTGGATTCCGTTGATTCTCGGCCATGTGTTGTGTGGATTGGATTCAGGCAGCGCCGTCGGAGAAGAGCCCTTCGCATGTCATGCTGAGCCCTTGTGCTGGCTTGCTTCCGGCCGGTCACGGCTTTCAGCGTGGCGATTGGTTGCTTTGCACCTTCCCGCCGACGGGGACACCGGGCATCAGCGTCACCACCCGGGGCGACGTGAGCGTCGAAGCCGAGGTCGTGAACATCACGCCGCCCCCTGGGCAAGGCATTCTGGTGAGGATGGTGGGGGAGCTCGGGAAGAACGCAGGCGCCGACATGGGCCGACTCCGCCTCTCGCCTCAGTCCTCCCTCTCCCATCTCCCATCTCCCCCCCCCCCCCTTAAAGGTGAAAAGTTCAACAAGAAGACCTGCCGCGTCGATCGCGTGGCCAACCATGTCACTCTGGGCCGCCAGCTCAGCGCCCTCGCGGCTCGGCCGCGGATCAGAAAGGGGCCCTGTAAGGAAGAGAGAAGCAGCCTCTTGACCGCGAGGTGACTCTTGGTGGCTCCACAGGAGAGAAAAAGCCTGAGCCCCCAGCGGAGGGTGGCAAGAAAGGGAAGAAGGGCAAGAGCAAGGAGTCCAACTCTCCTGCGTGGCTGAAGGAGAAGCGACGAAACATGATGCTTCTCAGCTAGGCGTCGCGATGACCGCGAGATGATACGAAGACCTCGTCTCGAAGAAGCGCTCTCCTTTTTGTCTAATGCTTCCTCAAGAAGGTATCCATCTACTCTGCGGGTGTGTATATGTAGGAGTGTATGTATGCAGGCACGCATGCATGCACGTATGTAGGTGCAGAAGTCATCATGCCTCACATGCCATGTACAACAAATGCAGACGCGCGTCCACATGTCTGCTACCTGTGGCGGCTCCTCTGTTCCGCCCTTTCCAACGTTGGCTTACCCTCAACCCCAAAGTCTAAACCCCACACTCCTAGACCCCTAAACCGCCTGAACCGCCTAAACCCCTAAACCGCCTAAACCGCCAAAACCCCTAAACCCTAAACCCTGGGTTTGGGGAGGACTTGGTCCTGGCAGCAGACAACGGGCTCATGGGCCGCGAGGCGGGCCTTGCAGCCGTGGAGTTCCAGGGCGCCGGCATCTCCCACCACTCCCCGCTGGTCAAGGCGCAACGGGCACAGTTCTTTTCTCAAAAAAAAAGGTGGCTTGCGGAGTTTCCGGGCGTCTTGAGGGTCAAGCCGGCTAAGCCTAGGCCTAGGCAGGGGCATGTCAGGCCGAGCTGCACCATGGAAGGAGCCTCACGGACATCATAGCCCTATGCCCCTGTTGTTCGTTTTTGTCTGGCGGCCGTTCACGTCATGATCGGTCCGTGTCCCTCCGAATCCGCTTCCCTCACTTCCCTGCCTTGGATTTCAGCGAGATGCCCGTCCTTTCTAGTCCAGCGTTCAGTGGTTCAGCCGGGGTGGACAGGCATGTGCTTGCCAGGAGTGCAACGACTCTCAGAGAGAGGCCTTGCTGGCTGCCGGCTGCAGGCAGGAGTTTCGGAAGAGTCTCTGGCTGTAAGCGTGAAGTATGAAGCGGGTCCTTTTGGCAAGTGTATAAATATATAAACAATAAGCAAAGACATACGTCACAACTAAATAAGTAAATAAATAAATAAATAAATAAATAAATATATATATATATATATACACATGTGTATATATATATATATATACGCACGTATGTATGTATATGCATGTATACATATAGATATAGCATAGATTAGACACATAGATACATCACATACCGGTTCACGTGTGGGAGTTGCTGTTCCTGTCGTGACGAGGCGGCTCACTCTCATCCAGGGCCCACCGGGTGCCGGGAAGACGACGACGGCGCTGCTGCTCGTTCGCGGCTGGACCCTGCCGAGTGTTTCTTGCTGCAATTTGTTGTCTCCTTGTCCTTGTTCCAGCCCTGGGCGCATCCCAGCGCACGTGGCCATGCACTACGAATCCAAGCAGCCACTTTGCTGCTCAACGCTTACCCAGCCAGTTCTGATTACAGGCACGTAAATGCCATAAGCACCGCCATCAGGCTGCGTCACTCAGACGATGCCTTGGCAATTATAACACTAGGTCTGCTGCCAAGCTCCGCGAAGTCCGGATGGATGTCCCAGCCCATGCGGAAGGTCCTGTCCCTTTCGAGCAGCGTTGCTCTGGTTTGGCCTCGTAAACGTGGCGTTGCTCTGGTGGGCGGGTGTTGCCCAAAACCTTTGGGGAAGGTCCTGAAGGTTTGACACCTTTCGTGCTGTCTTGCTCTCCTGAGTGGGTGTTCACGAAACGGGTGGGGGACAGTACTGATGCACGAAGGTTTGATCCCTTTCGTGGTGCGCTACTCTACTGAGTGGGCGTTGTCGACACGGCTAGGCTTTTCCGGTTCACAACCCGACCAACACGGTTTGACCACAACAGCGATTTGTGGCACGTAGCTTATAGTTTGAGATCGCAATGTTGTCAACGCGAGTTCAGGCTTCAGGGATTTGCCGTTGCTTTGGTTCATGCTTTGCTGTGCTCATAGCGATTGAGGAGACGTATCGAAATCCTCTTTCCTCTTCCGCTTGCCCGCAGGACGGCTGCGCGACGTGGGCCTGTGCTTTGCTGTGCAGACAGCAACATCGCGGCGACTCGGCGGCGAGTTCTGACTAAGACCTATCCCGGGCCCTGGCGTTCTTGTGAAAGCTCAGTTAGGCCGAAAGTGCCTCTGAGGTTTTGGTCGCTGCGGTTGTTTGCGTCCTGTTTTGGTCAGGTGGACAACTTGACGGCCGGCTGTGCGAAAGCGGGGCTCCGGGTCGTTCGGATCGGCCGGCCGGAGGCGACGCGCTACGACCTCGAGAAGTTCAACCTCCTCGAGATGGTGAAGGCGAGGCTGGGGGGGGGGGTGCCTTCTAGATCGAAGCCTCGAGGCCGAGGGGCCTAAGGCACAGTCTTTTTGGGGGCAAGGGACTGTGCCCCTGCTTGCAGCTGTCTGCTGAGGATGCCAAAGCGCAAGATCCAAATGCGGAGGACAGGGGTCACTTCGCTCATCAGAGGGCCATTCTGGAAGATGCAGAGGTTGTCTGCAGTACCTGTGCCGGTGCAGATCATCCGGTGTTACAAGGCAAAGAGTTTGGATGTGTTCTTATTGATGAAGCCGGGCAGACAACAGAGCTGGCTGTTTTGGTTCCTCTGATGAAGATGAGATCTGATGGTGTGGTCACCCTTGTGGGTGACCACCGACAGCTGCCTCCGACCATCAGCAACGTCGATGTAGATGTCGAGGGACTGGGGACCTCCCTTTTCGAGCGCCTGTCGTCCCACGGGGTTGAGCCCTTCATGCTGGATGTACAGTACCGCATGCATCCTGCAATTGCAGCGTACCCTGCTGTGGCCAGCTACAATGGCAAACTGCGTTCTGGAGTGTCTGGTGCGATGAGAAAAGCTCCGCAAGGCATCGCCTGGCCTTTGCCAGAGGCTCCGGTCACTTTCCTGCCCGTTGAGGGCAAGGAGAAGTCTGAAGGAACTTCCTGGTTCAACGAGACCGAAGTAGAAGCTGTCGAGGCGCTTCTGGGCAGCGCACTCGCCTGGAACGACATTGCACCCACGGAGATTGGCGTCATCACGCCCTACGCAGCGCAGGCTCCCACGGAGGGATGGGATTTCAGCATGAGAACATCCCATCGCAAGCGTGCGGTCACCAAATAACATAATCGAACGTATTCTCGGGCAAAGTTAAGTTGTGTACATCCCAGCATAAGACTATCAGAAATCATGAATTAGAATTAGAAGGCCTGCTCTAGTGACTCTGGTGTGATTTTTTTTGGGGGTTTTAGCGAGGCCCGGCTGATCCGCCGTCGCTTGGGCTGTCCTCCGCCGGGCAAGAGGGCGGCTGCAGGGGCCGTGGGTGTCGCGTTGGTGGAGGTGAGCAGCGTCGATGGCTTCCAGGGGCGCGAGAAGGAAACGGGCTTGGGGTCTGTAGAGCGCCTCTCCTTTCTTCTTCAAGCTCGTAGCTCTTCGTGGAAAAATTAGAGTTGGATTATCAATTTAGGGGAAGTGACATCCTGAGGACCTGATCATCGTCTCCACCGTCAGGGCCAACACCAGTGGCAAAGTTGGCTTCCTGGGCGACCCCAGGCGACTGAACGTCACGATCACCCGCTCTCGCAGGGGCCTCGTCGTGGTGGGCCACTTCGACACCCTGGCAGCAGACGAACACACCTGGAGACCCTGGCTGACATGGGCGCAGGTGCCAGCAGCTTAACCTTCAGCACAGCCAGCAGATCAAGCATCCAGTCACATCTTGTTGAACGAACTTGATAAGCGAACGCTCTCAATCCAAGAACGTTCTCCACCCAAAAGATTGCCAATTGGCTGGTGGTTTATTTTGAGTAGGTTGCAGGGCTGCTCTCAAGCTTAACTTCAAGGTTCAAGTTTATGTGCATACTAGACTCTGCACGCAGAATGGTCGGGGTGGCTTCTGGCATTGTGGCGGGTGGCAGGGATTTAAACATATGCATGGCGCAAGCCACTGCGAGTAATGAGGGGTCACTGGCTATGTTTCGTCTTTTGAAATCCAGTTGCTGGTGGCATCTAGGCTTCCTTGGAGTGAAAGCATTTGTGGCCAAGACCTGTGGGGCAGGAGCGTGGTCTGGTTGCTGGATCCGAAGCCAGCAACCCAACAGCCGTCGGAGCCCTGAAGCAGCCGCTTGGCCCAGAGAGACAGAGAATGACAGAGACAACAGGGACAGGGAGAGAGTTCATGCTGGACAGAGGCCGCTGCCAATTCATATCAGGGGGAACTTACCCGCATATTGTTGCCGTGAGTGCCTCTGGGACTGGGCTCCTTTGCCCAGTAAAGTATTAGCGGCATGAACACACTTCACCGCAAGTGCAGGGCTTCCAAAGCATGGACTTGGTAGTCGAAGCTGGACGGGTGTTTCTCTATAGTACATTGTCTTTGTGGGTGTTGGAAGTTTGTCGAGTGTTGCAGTTGCACCATCAAAGCCGCGTTGCCCTGTCAGCCTTTCACGACATGCGGGGACGCACTAGCGAAAGGGGAAGGGTCCCTCCCCTTCCCACAGCCCTGGCGAGAGGTGTTCAGCACGAAAAAGACGTTCAACTCCACAATCCCGTTTCTCGTTCCCCAACACAGCCCCCGACAGGGCACAAGAAAGGACAGAAGGGGTGTGAAGAGAGGTACCATGAAGCTTGGGTGGAGAAGAAGGACAGAGATATGCAGAGCTATTACCCGCAGCTACTCGCCCAGGTTGGAACTCCTGACGGAGGATCAGCTTCTGAAAGCGCTCGATGCGACGTACACGACGCAGAAGCAGTGAGTGTGCAAAAGAGTCTGGGTTCCTCTTCAGGTTGCCTGTTGGAGATGTCTCTTTGCTTCCGACATCCTCGCGCGCCCCTGGTTTAGCTCGATGCTCCTTGGGTGTTCGACTGGGCAGGGCTCAACTGCTCGGTACCTCTTCCTTGGAAGGTCTGTTCAGATTTCAGGACAGATAGCCCCCCGTCCTTATACATTGAAGACCATGGGGAGCGCAGGTAAGGTTTCAATTAATCCATTTCAGTTTCCGGTTTCCAGCTCACGCCTTGTATGCTGCACCCAGAAAATGAAAGAAACCCACGCTCGGGCTGATATCTTTCACTTTTTACGGTCTGCCTTTGGAGTGTCGAGCCTGGAGTGTCTCGAAGGTCCCGGTTGCAGAGTAAGAGGGAGAGAGGGAGAGAACGACCAGGGGCTTCGTAGATTTGTGATTGAAAGTGTGCTGCCTTCTGGGCGAGCCTCCGGGCCCCAGCAACCTTCTGCACGAGCCTCCGGGCTCCAGTCCACGGATAGTTGTTTTGAGACGCTCGGAATTGAGACTATCACTTTCCATCCCCTCCATAGGTTAAGACATGGGGGATGCTAGAAATGATGCTCCGAAGATCAGCCAGAAGGAAAGTTCTTCGAAGGCCCTTAGCCTTCTTAAACACAGCAAGAGCAGCGCAGCAGCGCAGCAGATCAAAAGCGCCGAGGCCCGCTGACCCCCCACAAGCTGGAGTCGCCCTCCGGCCAGCTGAGGCGGGGCCCGGGGTTCCCAACCGCCGCGCTTTGTTGTCGGATTCCGTTTGGGCTCTCCCTCTTGGGAGTGCAAAAGACGCTTTTTCTGGGGGTCAGGATGCAGTTCATTTTCTTGTACTACGACCAGAACCGCAACGGCCGCTTGGAGGTGGAGGAGGCCACTCTGAGACACGAGACAGCTTCTTGCCCCTGAGACGGGCGGCAGATCAGGTAGCAAAGATGATCGAGCACATCCAGCAGCTGCGGGGGGAGAGCCATGCCGATGCCCTCGCCAACGCCAAAGTGCCGGGCTCAGTAGAGACAAGCCGCCAAGCCCCTGCTCTCTTCGGTCTCTCCGATTCTTCGAGGCCCTCGTTTCCTACTACTCGGCGTCCTTCGGCTCCTTCGGATTTGCAGCCTTCTACGACGCGGCGCAGAACAGGAGAACTTGACGTTCTTATGAGGGCACTCCGCTCCAACTCGCGTCGCCACAGTTGCAACGAGACCCGCCCCACTGCTTGGCAGCTGCTCGGTGCCAGCCCTCTGGGAGGATGCTGAACGGAACATCGCCGCTCTTGCGCACGCAGCAGGCCTTCGGTGCAGCAGGGTTTTCAGCAGCGCAGTCTTGAAGAAGGCCTCAAAGCAGCTCACAGGATCTCCTGGAAGTCATGAAGCAGCACTCGCAGAGATCGGGACCGGCAGGGTGGCGGTCTCAGCCACAGCACAAGCAGCCGGTTCTGAAGACAGCCAGTTTGGAGCTTCTTTGAGCGTGTACCTTGCACGGTCACCAGTAAACACTGAGTTTTGGGTTGCTTTAGAGAAACCTCATTGTACGTCCATCAGGGGAGACTCTGTCACATCGTGTGCTGTTGAAGAGTTCCGCAACAGCTTCGTTGAATGTGTTGAATTTCAACAGGCACCCGCCACTTTTGCTGCATCGATCTCCGCTGCAAAGCAGCGTGGTGACAGGTCCAGGCATGAAGCAAGGTGCCCCCCCCCCTCTCCCCACCTCCTCAAGCCTTTTGGGAAGGAGCTTCCGTGAGAGCCTGTGAGCTGAGGTCCGATGAGCTCGCGTCGCTCTCTTCCATTGCCGGCTTGACCCCAATGCCAACCAACTCTCTGAAGCCAACTCTCTGAATGCGTTCAAGTTCCGAGTCTGAGGCCCCACCCCGGCAAAGGCCGGCCTGAGCGAAGGAGCCCGAGGAGAGTGGAAGAGTTTCTGCGATTTGCAGGTAGCTGGTGCCAGCAATGGCAGCATGACTGGTGCTCAGAAGTGCGGCAACGAGCTGCCGAGTTTTCTTCAGGCTAATCTCGCCGAATCTAGCCACCCTTTGCCTTCAGCGAGGCCCTCGCTGCCCTCGAAAGCCGTGGCCACCAGATCACAGCGAGGAGCCTCCAGCGAGCTGCGGCCTCGAACCACAGGACAAGGGAGGGTTTTGGTGGAGCCTTGGGAACCCTTTGCTGAGGTGGCGCTGGGGCGAACAAGGCCCGCTGACCCAAAGCCCCCCCCCCCCCCCCCCGACTTTCTCGCTGCTTGGCGCTTCTCTCAGCTGGTGCTCAGGTGGGGTGCAGGCGCCCGTTCGAGGGTTCTTCTGTTGCCCGCCTTGCCCGTACCACAAGGGGAAAGCAGGAGCTCTCTGCCTGGAGGCCCTGGCGCTCCGCGTGGTCAGGAATTTGATGGACATGTCAGCGCCCCGTGGCGATGGGCGCTCGCCCCATAAGGGCCAACGCTCGAGCCTCCTTTTCTCCAGGTCCAACGAGAAGAACCAGCCCATGGCTGAATGGAGGCAGCTTCCTCACGAAAAGCTTTCGAAGCACTGGGGCGGACCCGACTCAGGTACAATCTTCAACTTGTCAGCACGCGCGAGTTCTACCTCCTGTGCCAGCGGCCGACTCCACCGAAGAATGTGGTGAAATGTGACAGCAAAGCTTGTCTGAGGCGATACTGTGGTGGAGCTCCTCCGCCAGGAAGATTCCTTGGTGGAGGCCCATGGGCTTCTGATTGAAGGGGGATGAAGCCAGCACCAGAATTGTGGAACCTTTTAGGTGCGCTTCCCTTGTCGAGTCTACGGAGACATCCATGGGCCGATAGCCCACACAGTCTGGGAGGAGCCAAGCCCGGTCTCATCTTGTGGGCTTCGAGTCGTCTGAGGCAGCTACTGGACCTCTTGGAGTTCTTCAACGCCTTCTCCTGGCCAGCACGGCTGCCAAGATCTCTGAAGAGCTTGAGGCTTACAGTAGATTGTAGATGCCTCAGAGGACAAGCGGCGCGGAGACATCTTCTCGATGAACTATGCCGCGCCCTCGTCGGACAGAAGCCCGAAGTCTTCTTCGACCGTTCTTGAACTCTCGAGGTGTTCTTGGGCGACTTCGTCGACAGGGGGGCCTATTCGTCCAAAGCTCGGCCGCGGTTGTCGAAAGCTGCGTGCCAGAGACACACACGAGAATGTAGCGGCGGTTCGAGTCGGTGACCTCAGGTGTGATGTGGTTTCCCTGCTCTTTTCGTTGAAGATCCTGTATCCCCAACGGGTCTTCCTGATCCGAGGGAACCACGAGGTGGGACTGGAGCCCTTCTTGGACGTTTTCTTCTGAGAGCCTGATGGGATCCCGGAGAGGACCGTCTGATGAACGTGAACTACGGCTTCCACGCCGACTGCACGAGGCCCGGCGCCACTGCGAGCGCTCCCGAAAAATCGCAGAATCTTGCCCGGTTGAAGTTCCTTGGAGGAAGTTCGGAAGGGATGGCGATGGCATCTGGGAGCGTTCCAAGCTCAGGTCCCAGCCTGTTTCCTAACTCTGCAGCTGTCCTGGCGCCAAAAAGGTGTCAATGATGTGTTCGAGTTCCTTCCCATCGCGGCGCTGGTGGAAGGACCACTGGAGTCCCGTGCAGTTACTGGCAAAACTGTGTGAAGCCTACGCCCTCCCCTTTTGGGTTTGGGGCTCCCGTGGTGTTTAGGAGCGATCCTTTGCATCCATGGCGGCATCGGGGACTCCATTACCCAGCTGGACGACCTGCGCGGGATCCCGAAGCCCATTCAGGCGATGAGCAGATGAAGACTCGTTTCAGGAGCTTAGAAGGCGTAGAGCTTAGGGGGCGTTGGCAGGTTGTCGGCGAAATCAACGAAAGGACGAACTTTAAGTGCAGTGAAGTCCAGTGCGTGGGCGTGCTCTTTTTGGTGGGTCGAGAGGACCACCCGTCGAGACCGAATGGTGCTGGACGCCCTCTGGTCCCGGCCTTCGGTGACATTCGTCCTTTTGGGACATCCGTTTCGGGAGCGCGAGCGCCGCTCCGCGAGGTCGGATCCGACGGACAACGACCAGGTCCTCGGCGTTCATGCCCGGACCTCTGAGCTGAAAAGGGGCATTCGGAGGAGCTGCGAGCTGCGCGAAAAATTCAGGTCTCTCCAAGGGGCAAGAACACCTGTCGCTTCGGCCCGGATCGCGTGCAGGCGGGACCCTGTTGGTGCCAATCAGTGTCGCAGTAACGCCGCATGCTATGCTCAACATGTGCATTCTCGCGGCATCGCAGTGGTCCTGCGGCTGCTCCCACAAGCAAGTCTACGCATTCCACAAAGCCGGAAGTTCGATTCAGTTCTGTTGCAGGACTTCAACCGCCGGAACTCGTTGAAGCTGATCATCCGTGCGCACGAGTGTGCCAGCCACCCGAGCCGTCAAGTGAGTTCTCGTTGCATTGGGCATGACTTCGTCTCGATTCCGACGATGTGGTCTGTATGTGGATGTCAAGCGCTCGCCTTCCCCAGGTTCAGCACGGCTACGAGTACTTCGCCGGTGGTCAGCTGCTGACCGTCTTCTCGGCCCCCGGTCTGAGAGGTTCCCAAGACGTAGCCTTCCCTTGGAGTTTTCGTGGCCCCCCTTTTTGGGCATTTGAGCATTTCTCTCTCTCAAGGCCACCAACTATTGCAATCAGCATGACAACGATGGAGCGATGGTCGTTCTGGTCAAGGAGTGCTCTGCTTTACCTGGAGTTCCGAGGAGCCGCCTCCTTTGACCTAAGACCCATGGAGGATGACCGCACAGGGGAGGTGGTCGAACATGCTCAGGTCATCAAGAGTGGCACGGCAAGGATCTCAGCAATGACAAAAGAGTCTTCCTGTGTCCCATCTTTCAAACATAGCAATCGCTACTCTCAGCCGCAGTTGCAACATGCCACGCCATGCCCACGGATGCACATCCACGTTGATTGTTTTGGAGAAACCGAGAGAGGAGACGGAAGAGGCAGGAGCGTGAGAAGTGTATGAGGTCTTTGAGAGGATCTCGGTGATCTTGAGGTGGACACCTCCTATGGCTGGAACGACCAGCAGTTTCGAGCGTTCAGCGCTTAGCCCTGCAGTTCGGCTCTTCCTGTCTAGTTCCCTTCCCCTTCGTTTCTCTTCTTGCCAGGCCCTCACCGATGCGACGAACAGGGCATGGGCACTGATGTTGATCCGGTCGCCACCTTCTTCGTGCACTGTACCATACCATGTCACGCACACATGCAAAGCTTCTGACCTCGCTGTGTCACCCTCTCGTTAATGAGATCTGCCTCGAAGAACATCCGGGCTGTCATGCTGCAGAAAAGCCGCAAGAGTCGACGCTACTCTTCGGTGGTGGTGGTGGTTGTGGTTGTGGTCGTGGTCGTGGTCGAAAGCTGCCCACATGTTTGTTGCGTAAGTTGAGCCAAGCTTCATGGTGTTTCCGCACAAGTTTCTGCTCAAGTTGGCAGGCATCGGTCTGTAGTTTGACATTCAAGATCGCACCGGTTTGGAATGAGGTGCCTCGTTGCAGGCTTCCTTGCCCTGGTGTTGACGGGCTTATTTTGGGGGTCAGATTTCGAATGGGGCCTGGCAAAGCCCACGGGTGAAAACCCCGATGAGAGGGCATTAAACGCACTGGCTGGACAGAAATACGTCAACATGCTGAACATGGCTTCTGGCAAAGTTCAAATTGAAGTTTTCTCAAGCAGTGACGATCCTCGAACGAGCTTTGGAGAAGTCCGTGCAAACCGGCAACATGCAGCTGCATGCCAAAACTTATTGCCGGAACAAACTTGGCGAAAATATTCTCGGGTCAGCAGACTTGGATGACTGGGTCCGCAAGCACTGCCATGGATTTGGCCCTAGTTCAACTTGCCACGGTTTGATTACGCAGGACTTGCGCACTATGGGGTTTTCAAACACCAACAGATCTCCGGAGCCAGCTTCACGGCGGAGAACATCTATGCGGCAATGCAGATCGCATCCCGCCTTGGATATGACATGATGTTGAAGCGCAGTCAGTACAACAAGTTGGCCAAACTTCTGAAGCAACACGGATGGGTTGGCACGATTGAGCATGTTGGACCAATGATGCTTTATGAGCTGAGACAGGCCGCAGCCTTGGTTGCAGATGACAGGATGCAGGTGTTCTCGCTGGACCTTCACTCCATGAGCTGGTCTGGTGAGAGATGCACATGCTTTGAAATGCACATGCCCCAGTGGTTGTGGCGGGCAACACCAGCTTGGGATGGTGTGGGACTATGGTCAGAAGTCATTCCTGGTTTTCGGTCACGACGTCGAACACGGAAGTCAAAGGTGAGACGGAAATCAAAGGTGGCCTCAGCAGTTGATTCCATTGTCGGATCATTTGAGGAGGACCAGAGTGTAGATTTTGCAGACAATCTACCCAACACAAAGCAGCCAGATATCACCGACATTGTCTTAGGGGACATTTTCTTCGCCCACATGAACGCCTCCACGGATAGCAACCATTCACCTGGCAACAAGTCTCATGCAAGCCGAAACGTCTCCGGGTTCCGTCCAGGATGACCTTGACATACAAGAATATGTCGGCAAGCACGGAGACTTGTTCCGCCAGCTTCTGGCAGCAGAGCTTACCGTAGGTCAGTACGCTCTTCGCTTTCCTTGGTTAACGCTGCTGTACCTCTACTCATATCCAATTACGTCATCCACAATGGAGCCATTGTGTGACAGTGGTCCGACCGCCGGGTTTTTGCCACGTCCACCTCCCGCTGAGCCTTATGTTGATCTTGGAATACCTGACGAAAATAGCTACGATGGTGCGGACACATCAGTTGAAGGTATTTTGGTCTTCAGTTGTCATCCTTGTTGGCGCTGCAGCCGGGGGCCCAATGGCTCGCCCCAACTGCTGGACCTTTTGGGCGCTCTCTGGTCTCTATCCCCTGCTCCAAGCATTAGCCTCCCTTCCACTTGTCGGCGGCATCGTGACGCTTCCATTTGCGGTCTATAATGCGTGGATGCTGCCTTTCGGGCTTCCTGCGTCGCAGCAGAACTGCTTGTTAAGCAGCAATCCATGGGTCTCGCGAGTTGGTGCTCAGTTAGGAGTGCCAGTTCCCTACGTCCAATCCACATTGGAGTTAAATGTCATGGCCAGCACGGAAAGTTTCTGTCCTGGTGGTTACCTGCCTCTTTCGAGCCCTGCTGGTAGCTGCGGCGTGGACACTCTGCAGAGGCTGCCTTGCAGTTGCTCGGCTGCTATGCTGCCAGAGAGGACATGCAGTGGAAGACACCCATGCGCTTCTTGTCAGCTGGATGCTGGCGCTAACAACGAATGGTTGTCCGTGTACGACCCTTCGCATGACCGGGATTTACACGAGGCGTTGCTTCTTGCTGTTCTCTTGGAGGGCGAGCTTTCTACTTATGAGTGGAAGGAGCTGTGCAAGTCAATGCCCCATGAGGACTTGAAGGGCTCTTTCGTGGAACAGATGATGAGCGTGCAAAATGCAAGCAATGCGAGCAATGCAAGCAACGCAAGCCCCACCGACAGCGATGAGAGCAACATGATTTTTGGAGTCGATACTGTTGTAAATAGCCAAAAACTTGGCAGAACGCTGTCAGAGCAGAGTGGGGATGCCAGCAAGTGTGACCCTGATGTTTTGGTTCGGCTGGGTGATGCTGGCCGCGCATACGACAAGCGTTTGGCTGGACTGCTGCTTTTGATGCAGCGCAAGGAAGTTCACTTCGATCAGGCCACCTTGTTTTCAACACAGCTTTCTCAATTGAGACTGATGGGCATCAACCTCCCGAACCATGGTGGCCCACCGATGGCGGAACCAGAGCACTACGGAATCATTCTTCGACTGGCAAATCCTGCAAGTTTCGAGCTCAAGGGATGCAGGAAGTGGCAGTTCTTGGTTCTCGAACTCATGGCTGATGGCTTGCTGTGGACTCTCTCCGTGGAGTTTCCCTCCTATGATTTCAAGACACTGCGACGCATGGACTTCAATGTCTTCCAGCCTGTGCAGCTTGCTGGGTTCTTGGCTGCCCATCACGACATTCCATATGCTGTCGGAAATTTTGACTGCCGCTTCTTCGCAAGTGCTTTGGGAGACGAGATTGCTGCGCACGCGAAGCGGTGGCTTGAAGTTGTAGAAGTCCATGTGGTCGCTCGGCCAGGTGCATCGGTCGACAAGCTGTTTCCTCGCAAGGCTGGTGTGGCAATTATGCAGTATGAGCATCGCAGCCAGACGGTAGCGAGCTTGATGCTACCACATTGGTTCTCCGCTTCCCCTCATTTTCTCAACGCTTCTGCGCCCTCTGCTTCCATGGAGCTGGCCAAAGTGGTTTTGGCTGGACCTCCAGGACAAGTTGAGCCCTTTCTTCAGCATCTCTCGCAGGAACAGCCGAAGCCAGAGTTGATGATTGGCAGCCCACGCTCGCTTGGGAACCACCTCTTTGCTGGCGTCACAGCCTACGAGGATCTTCCAGAGTCCAATCCTCCCCTTCTGGCCAGACGCTTTTTCATTCTCTTACCATGCTTTATCCTCCTTGTATTAGCATTGGGCTACTTCTTTGGTCATATCCTTTGGAAGCTTGGATGCCCATGCTGGAAAGCGGTGCGATCATTATCTGCACCTACGCAAGTTGCCATCGGACTATCCTTTGTAGTAGGCCTGGGGCCATGGCTGCTTATTGCTTACGGCCTTTGGCGTATGTGCTCGAGAAACCCAAGCGAAAAACAATCTGGGTACACCAAGCCCAGCACTGGTGATGATCTTGATGAGGAGACCACAAGGGCCGACACTGCCGAATTAGAGGACAGTTTGGAGTTGCCGGGGACAAAGGTAGGGGACCCAGCAAGCTCATGCACAGCAATAACAAGTTGCGTTTGGCGGCCCCTAAACCCTAAGGCCCTAATGCCTAAAACCCTTTCTGAGGTTCATGATTGCAGAAACGGGCGAATACTTGTCCGAATCTGACCTTCCGCAGAGCCCTGGCAGCAAGAAGTGTTTGAACCTTGAGCCCTACGTGGCACTCAAAGTGCCATAAGCCGTAAAGGGCCCCAATCCCTCAACGGCGGTTCCAAGCCTTCCTGTGTACTTGTAGATGCAGCTGAGGTTCTGGCGAACACCTGGACGGTGCTCAAAGGTTCTTAAACCTAGTGGGCGAGGCGGCAAAATGGTGCCTCAATGTGACAAAGCACCTGGCTCATTGGGTTTTTGGCAAGCCCGCCAGGCCTCCCTTCAAAAGAAGAGGAATCGATCGTTGATTAGCCTTGCAAGACGTGTCACACGTGGGACTGCTATGGACTGCTTTCGGTAACGCGGGATCAAAATATGCACGAACACAACGTGAGAGGGAGAGGTTTGGTCTTAGGAAGCATGCAGTTTCGGGCTCACACTGCCTCTGCGTATTTGTAAAATGCGCTCTTTCGCCAAGTCCGGCTCTGCGACTCAGCGATCTCTGGCTTCCTGAGATCGAACCAGAAAGGGAGTTTTGTACCTTGCGTCACCATGACTAGGACTAGGACCCAACGACAACCACACCAGCTTGACCAGAAGACACATCCACCAGCACCAACACCAAGAGCAAAACATGCTCTCACAGCAAGCAGCGATAGCGACCACGTCTGTGGTCGACTCTAGTTCGCCGATGGCTCTTGCATGCAATGATCTCAGAGAAAACTGAATTACAATGCCGCGAGCTTGCATAAAACACTTTCTCATTCTTGCTACGTCGGGCCATTCACTTTGGCATGCAAGAGAGAAACTATGTACAATTGCAATCCTAGCTTCACCAGCAGGGTCACCGCTGCCTGCTCTTCCTGCTTCAGCCGAGAGGCAGCACACCTAGTTTGTGTGAACCTGGCCCATGTGTGTCTACGAGCCTGCTGTGCTCTCAAAGTCGGAGTCCAGCCATATCTCGTCATCGGTCACAACGGATTTCTCACTGCATGCAAAGACCATGCGAATGCAAGAAACAAAGCCCGTTTCGGCACTGTTACCTACGGCGAGGAAACGGCATGTGCAGCATGTGTGTGTGTTGTCAGACAGGCGCTGCTGCTTGACGCAGGGCCCTTGACACTTTGCACGGGACCCTCTGGCTCGATCTTCAAACCAGCGACGCAATGTCGAAGCTCCTGACAAGCAGTCTGAGTCCATGCCTGAGCAAACGGTCTGAGAGTGCTCGCCTGCATTGTGTCATTTTCTCTGCAGGGTGTGCTGGTTAGTTCCTCGAGTGCGCTCCAGCCGGTGAAGCACAGCGAGCCTCGAGACATGCTCAGCTCCTCGACAGCAGGTTTGCACGAGATTTGGAGCAAGTTCTTAAACGAACCGGCAAGAGGCGTAAAATTCAGCGGGTGGCAGTTACGTGAGACCATGTGAGACCCAATGGCACAAGATAGTGCTAAAGGCTTCGTGACACACTAGTCACTAGTCATAGTCGGAACAGCTAGCATAGGAGCGGCTCCCAGGCGTGGCACAGGGTACCGCGCCAGTGGAAGAACTCCCTGGCTGCGCTAGTCTGGAAGGTCTTGCAAGCTCAGGCAGAGGGCGCGTCGACATGCAAGACCTCCAGAGTTATCTGGATCAGATCGAGAGGGGCTTGGAGGCCGGGGTTAGAAGCATCATATCTGGCGTGGTTTCGGCTTGGGCTTTCAATGTTTGATTTCTAGGGTTCAGGCATGGCTTACTGGAGTTGCAGAGTGTTTGTGGCGGTTTCGTGCCGGCGCGATCCTTCTTTGCCCTGTGGCTTTCTGTCGGGTTGCCTTTGCCGTATCGCCAAGCACTTCCGCTCTTTCACCTGTGGGTTTGCTTCGGTGTCGCCTAAGTCCTAATTGGCATGAGACGTGGAAGAGCTTCTTATGCGAGGCTGTCCAGGCAGCTGTGGCGGGCATTCAGTCTTCCGTTGCGGAGACCGGGGACCAAGCCGTCTCCGAAGCCGCTTCTACGGAAGGGCTGCAGACCCCCAAGACTTCAGCGCAGGCGCGGTTGGGCGGTGGATCGGACTGGATCGTCTTTGAAAACGCCCCTCAGTAGCGAGGCAGTTCTTGGAGTCAGCCCGCTCTTCTCCGACGAGAAGCCCGTGCTCCGCTCAGCCTCAGCCGCCATGGCAGCTGCAGGGTTACGCGGCCACAGCCGAGGACCGCTTTGAGATCCAGCCCAACGGAGTTCCTGCAGCCCGGTCTGCTCCAAGAAGACACTCCATGATCTCGAGCAAGAGCACCGTCAGCTCCTACTCGGTGGGCGAGGCTCGGGGCTTAGGGAACTTAGGGGCTCGTGTTTACGTCCTCTTCAGAAAGAACACCACTCTCCGACTCCTTCCTCAGGACGAAGGTGGCCGCTTGGCATTGCACAGCGGCGCACGGATGGGCATCTACAGTAGGTTCATTTTCACTGCCAAGGTCTTCGTCTCCTGGCCACCGCCTCGCGAGGGGTTAGACTCAGCTCCCTCCCTGTCACTGAGTTGCTCCGAGGATGAGTGGGGCGAGGCTTTCGTGCTCTCGGAACAGGAGGCCGCGGATGCCTACGATGCTCTCTATCGCCCCTTGGCTGCTCATGTCTCCCTGATGTCCCTCTCAGCTCGCTCGATGTGGGAATCTTCTGATCAGCCCCAACTTTCGCCAGGAGACCGGGACGTGCCAAGCCGCGTGAGCCGCAAGCGGCCGAGCCAGCTGGGTCTCCAGACCTTCGACTGCCGAAGCCGGGGCCCCTGCTTGGAAAAGGGCTCGCAGAGATAGGGCTCGCAGAAGAAGTTGGGAAGCTGAAAGTTGAGGCTCGGCTCTGTCGGAGCAGCTGCAGGTGGGGGGAG
Organism: Symbiodinium sp. CCMP2456; assembly: GCA_905221635.1. Taxonomy (NCBI): domain Eukaryota; class Dinophyceae; order Suessiales; family Symbiodiniaceae; genus Symbiodinium; species Symbiodinium sp. CCMP2456. The sequence goes on from CAJNDV010013335.1 coordinate 33,218, forward strand.
TCCGGCACTTTCTGGTGGTTTCTGGTTCGTGAAGCTGATCATTTTCCAGGAGATGCTGCGGCTGTGGCGGCTCATTTGGGATTTCCTCACCATCCTGCTGGTGGGAGTTGATGCCGTCATGCTGCCGGTGCTCTTAGCCTGGCCAGCGGAAGAGGGCAGCGGATGGGACGACTACTACAAGGTGTGCAAGCGCATGTAAGTCTTGTAAGGCTATGGAGCACATTTCAGCACATCTTGCAGGCTACCCCGGTCTTCTGGGTTGCGGACATTTGCATGATGTTCTTCTTGGCAATCCTCTTGAATGAGGGCTCGCGAGTTCATGCGGTTTGCCTCTACGTATGCAGACGCCTCAGCAACTTGTGGTGAGGCGGCTGAAGCTCCATCTGCATAGGAACTTCAACTCATGGCTTCTGTGTGCTTCTGCTACTAGCCGACTTCGTGCTGAATTGGCCCTGACACGCTGGGCCAAAGTCTTTCCCTTTGTTCATTGCAGCAACAGCAGCCGTGATGTTGCAGAATGATACCAGTAGCAAGTGTGAGCAGAGGCACCTGGTTTCCATTGGACGCTCTCGTGGTAACATTGGATCTGGTTCTGCTTGCAGAGCTTGTTCCCGATGACTTCAAAGCCCTAACTATGATGCGGCTGCTGCGGACGGTCAAGTTCAGACAGGCCAGATCATGACACTTCGTGACAAGGTGACAGCAAAAAGGCGAACGTGAGGAGAAGCCCTCGACCAGTTGATGAAAGCCCTCCTCCGATCTCGTCACCCGCACTTCAGACCACCTCCCACCTTTTCGCAGACTCGTCTCCAATCGTAACTAAAGCTCCTCGGCTGTCGGCTGACATCGTCTGGCTTAGCAGCTTTGCATTGGAGCTCAACATCATGCCCCTACGTCGCAAGGCTGGCTGAACGAGCTCATGTAAAGGATTTGCCAGCAGCCGTCACGCTGAGTCTGCTGTGCAGAATGCCCCGACACTTCATAGACTTCGAAGACAGGGTACGACTGCTTTCGCTTGATTGCTATCACTGGCGTTTCACGCTGTTCACACGCATGGTGCAATGCAACATCCGAACAAAAACTTCAGTTTTGTTCACCTTTTCCTGCAAGTTGGATCCCTTTCTACGGACCCTCGCCGACCTTCCTGGAAGGCCATCACTACGGTGGAGAGCCGGCTCGCTGCACGCGGGATGCTCCGCGCGGTCAACCTGTCCACCATCCTGCAGTGTGTGGTCTTCATTTTCGGTGTAAATCACGCCCTCGCGTGCATTGCCATTTACATCGGCCGCCAAGAGCAGGAAGCAGGGAGGTCCAAGAACTGGCTGCAAGCGTATCTCATCGAAGAGCAGCCTCTTCAGTTCCAGTACATGAGCTTCGACCCAAGATAGGATTTTAGGAGTGGTGTGGTGTCAAGCTTGCCTTTGGCAGTGCGGTGCTTGACTTTTTGCTTGCCGTGAGTGAAGTCTTTGTGACCAAGGATTGCCTTCAACTGGGTTGCTCCACCGCATGTCAGACCGCTTGTAAAGGGGCCTTTGCGGACCTGAGTGTCGGCCTATGAGGTGATTGCACAATACACACCTGCGCCATATCCCTTCACGGCCCAGAACGAGCCAGAACAAGCTCTGGTGTTGGTGCCTCGTCATTGATGTTGAGCCATAAAGGGGTCTGGTCTGGTCTGGTTGGAGTAACCAGACCTACACAGGGTTTAGGCTGAGGATTTGTTGGTGCTCTTCTCAGGGTATCATCCTCACTTGCCTGCCCATGCTGGGCGCACAAATCGGAATCATCAGCGGAACCCTGAACCTCATGACGGAGAAGGCGAAGGCGCGCCTCAAAGCACGAAACAACCCTTTGATAACGAATCAAGATACCGTACAATGATGGTACTTGTACTAACGAGGCACCGGGGCCCCGAAGCCTTCAGCGCGAGCAGGAGCGGGACCACGTCAAGCGGGACCTCCAGCGCTGGCTGCGCAAGACCCACGTGACCAAGCGCTTGCACGAGTTGGGGCCTCGAAGTCTCGGAGGAAATCGGAGGACACCCCGAGTTTTCACTGTAGCCACAGCCACACTGCCGCACTGCCCTCTAGCTGCCCAAAGAAGCCACACTTGCACGACTGAGGCGCGTGTTGACGGCCCTGGATGACGTCCTGGGCTCGCAGGAGTCTCCCTTGGACGTGAAGGACTGTCTGGTGCTTCGTAGTAAATGGGGCCTAAACCCGAAACCGAAACCCTGAACCCTAAACCCTAAACCCTTTAAGGTCCCTTAGAGTAGTCATAGTCCCTATAAGGGACTCAGACAGAGGAGCCCCTGGCCTTGGATTTCCTGCCCAGCACCTTGATCGAAGAGCTGCGCGTCGTGAAGACGGGGGAGACGCTGGCCACGCACCCCTTCTACAGCTTGCTGATGGACGACGCTGGGTCTGCACACTCTGAGGCATCGCCACTGCCATGAGCTGCCTTGGGTGCCGAGGATCGCGTCGAATTCGGTGGCAGGTTGGCAGCGGCTTTTCGTCAGAAGGCCCTCTGCCCTCTGCCCTGCCCTCTCATCCTGCGCTCCAGCAGTCTGCAGTCTTCAAAGATTCTACTCGGAGGCTTCCCTAAACCCTGAACTCTAGAATGCTGTCTCTTTGTTTGTGAGTGTGTGCGCGTGGGACAGGTTGCAGTGCAGGGCGAGCAAATCTTCGTGTGCAGTCGCCGGGCGGAAGGCGCAGAGAGAGACTCTTCCTCGACTGCTCATGTGGTACCTTATGTGTATGTATATGATATATATATATATATATGTGATATATATATATATATATATATATATATGTATGTATGTATGTATGTATGTATGTATGTATGTATGTATGTATGTGTGTATATATATATTTCTATATACATACACGTACGTTTGATACATTGAACCAAGGGTTGTTGCTCTCCCCTAGTCTCCTGATAAGGACGTCCCACTAAAGCACCGGAAGGAATCTATATCAGCATCCACGGCAGCTTTATCTTGCGGCCTTCCAAGGTGGCCGGGCCTCTGTGGGCCGGTGCTGCAGGGATGAACTGCAAGCCTCTGCCCCAAGGAGCTGGAAACTGGTAACAGCATGTCCCGGATCCGGACGACTCGCACCACAGTCTCAAACACCGTGAAGTTGCAGTCCGACACCTGGTACGCAGACGCTCGGCTAGCTCCAGTTGCTGGTGGGTTCGATTTACGTGGCAGTTTCAGAAGAGAGCCCTTCAAGAGGGAACCACAAATGCTAGCATGGCTATGAGCGGAGTCTACAGTGAACCCACCACACCTAAGAAGGTCCCACAATCCCGCAAGTCAGCTCTCTGAGGAGCTGGCTTTGTACACCAGCAGGACGGCCTTCCAAGAGCAGGGGTTAGTTAGGGTTTGGGTTCTTCATTGCCTCCGTGCGAGAGGAACCATGCAGCCACCTTGGCTGCGGCAACTTATGCCAAGCTGCTCACACTGTCGGCCACGGACTTCTTGCAGGCCTGGGTGAGCGGCTGCTTGCAAAGGCACCGGGCCCTTCACGGCCCGGGCCGGCCCTGCTCCTCGGGGCTTCTTGCATTGAACGCCAGGCCGTGAAGAACTCGCCCTCGATTGTGGTAGCCTGTCATGAGCACCTGGGCCTTGCACTGCCAGCGCATCCTGCACTGTCGTGAGCTGTCCATAGCTCCCGAGGTACGCGCTCGGGCTGATCAAGATGCATCAGTGCCTTGGACTCCGAAGATCGGGCTGCAAGCATCGGGGCAAACCCGCCAGATGGAGAGCTTAGGAGGAGGGCCCTCTTCACAGAGGAGACCTGGGAGGTTCCACCAGATGCCTGGTCTGTAGAGGTGCGAAGATCTCTGCTTGAGCTCGAACTTCCTTTTGTTTCCTCTCTCCTTCCTGCAGGCCGTGGCGGCGACCCAGCTGGCGGCAGCTTGAAGCAAGAGCGGGCAAAAGCGGGGGAGAGGGCGGCCGCGGCTTGGCCTTCCAAGGAACTCTTGATCCCGGGCACGAGCCCGATCCATGCCTTCAAGCTGACGGGCGCATCTCGGATTCGGAGATCAACGCGGGGGGGGGGGGGGGGGGNNGGGGGGGGGGGGGGTGCCTTGGGGAGCGGCTCAGCTTCACTCCTCTTCGCGCCTGAGGCTTCCGAGAGGAAGGTTTCCCTGGACCGGCTCCTCAACGAAGATCAGACCCTGCTCGTGCCTTGCATGGCATTGTCTGCAGTACGGCGGCAGAATTTGTGCCTCCGTGGAAAGCCGGTGGCCAAGGACCAAATCGATTGTGTCAAAGACCAGCTGGACGAACTGGACGGCGAGCGGGGCATGTACGAGCTTCTTCGGATCAAGGACACTCTACTTTCCCCGTTTGTTGGTCCTCTGTGAAAGCTCCCTCACGCAGGACGAAGCAAAGCGAGCTCTTCTTTCGGTGCTCTTCATGGGCTGGCTTGTGAGGGAGACTCGGCTGTGTGTAATGACCAGTCCTGTTCTGACTCCACATGTCTGCGCGACCCTGTGTTCAGGACAACTACGAACAGGTCGTGGCATGTCAGGACAGGGCAGAGAAACGCTACAACTAGGCCGTGAGCTGGGCGCGTAGAACTGCAAAAGGACGGGCCCAACAAGCTCACGAGGACGACCTGGTCCGCCCTGAGGGACTTTGGGCGGCAGAAGTTGCTCTGTTGGTTGTGGTCCTCTCTGCGACCCACGAATTAAGGAGCTGACGCATTGGAAGGAGATGACTTTCGAAGAACTGAATGCAGCCATGGTCTTGCTGGGCGTGCGTCGCTGGGCTTCACTTGCGGCCTCCGAAACAACTCTCGGCTTGTGGCGAAAAACAAGCTGGTTTGGTCCCTCCTCCGCAGCCTGTTTCAATCCCATACCAGGTGGCCTCTGCAAGAGCAAGGAGTTTTCGAGGCTGGTGCCTCCCAGCGAGCGACGGCATACGGAACAGGTGCGGAAGCTCTGCCTTTTTGTGCACAGCCTTGCCACCGCATAAACCGCTTGAGAACTTCCATGGGGAGGTGTTGCTGCACACGGTGGACCACCTTTCCGCCTACGTTCCTTCGCTACGAGCGCTGAGTACGGAGTGCTACACCCACCTCGGAAATGCTGCGGCTTTGATGAAGCAATTGCTTATGTTTTCAGGAGTGGCTGAAGCCGGTCCCACAATGTGCTCCTTGTGGATACCTGTCCCCGTGCAAGGTTCGAGTCATGCTGGACTTCAACTTTGCCACGCCTTCAGAACGTGCAGGGAGCAGAGGGAAGGAGTGAGACCCTTGAACAGTCCCCTTGCACCAACAAGGCTCACGGATAGAGGGGATCCCCCTGCGAGGGAGAGGCTGTCTTGTGGTATTCGGAAGCTGTGAGGCTCAGTTCGTGCAGGGCGAGAACAATCCCAACTCCGTTTGGCTGCTGCAGTGTGCGCTTGGCCGGGATGGGATGCAGGCCTTTAGGCCTCGCGCCTGCAAGGAGTCCCACAGAGTAAGCAGAGTGATCTTTTTTACTGTGGCAGAAGCGCAATGTTGAAGAGCAGGTTTCAGAACTCAGGTTATGCTTGCTGGCCCAGGCTTGCATGCTCTGCGGGGTGCTGACCTTAAAACCGCTCTGTGAAGAGGCAGCAGCCTCGAACGTGTGGTTCGCTTTAACACCACATGGCGATTTCGGCTAAGGCGTTGTGCACAGTTTAATTGTGGTTGCTTCTTGCTGAACTCTCATGCCTTGCGGACGTATCACTGAAACCTTCACAACTCGATATAACTCGATAAGGATTGTGTTCTTACTTGCCATAATTGGGATTGCAGGAAGTAGGACATGTAGGGACTCCTGGGATAGCCATGCACATCCGGGTAAGGATGTCCATTGCAATAGGCTTAAGATCGTTTTATGTGGCGCTCCTGTTGCTTGTACGTAATTCCCCGATGCCGTCATTAATGTCGACTCCAACCCAAAGGATAGATTTAATCTCTTGCAAGGTTGTTGTTGTCATGACACTGAGGACTCTTGGTTCTGAGGCAGTATTGTTGTAAAGCCACATGGTGCTGCATGTTCCATCATTCGAGATACTTTGGTCAACCTGCGCAGTGCCAAATCAAAGAGCCCTTCGCAGCTATGTGCACGAGTAGCTCCTCCAGCCCTTTTAACATCTGAAGCCCAATTCCTTAAGCCCTAAATCCCCTGAAGCATTTGAATCCGAGGTGAGCGGTACCTCCACAGTGAATGGATCCCTGTTCCTCAACGAGCTGAATGGCCGCTGCATTGTGAAGGCTCTCTCGAGCCTCAGGCAAGTCGAGGATCGGAGGGTAAGAAATGGCCGAGGCTCTTGCTACACTTCTATTTTACGCATGCATGCCCTTTATGTATGGACGATGTTTGGAAATTGAGCAATCGAAGAATTTTTCGTGCGAGCACGATATTCGATCAATTGGTGCGGAGGTTTTTTTTCGACAGTTTCGGCGCGCCCGTGATGTTTCAACTTAGACCAAGGGCTGCGTGAAAGGTTCGTTGCTTCCAAGATGGTTCCAATTCGTTCAGGGAGTGCAGCTCAGTTTTTGGTGATAGTTTCGTTGTGGGAGTTGCTTTCGATCTGATTAAATGCAGCGGATGTGTTTCGTGACAGGTTCGTTGCTCCATTTGATAGTGCAGCGGATGTTTCGTGACGGTCTCCTTGCATAAAGGATAAAGGATGGTTCGAGTCTATTGATCAGTCGTAACGGGTGTCGTTTTCAATTCGACCCTGAGCAGCTTTTTCCGCGTGTCAGTCTCAGTGCATCCAGGAATGCTTGTAAACTGATGAAAGGCAGCACAGGGTTTGGTGACCGTTTCTTTGGGGCCCCAGATGTTTGGAGACTGGCAGATTCCTGGCGCCCACGATGTTTCCAGTCTGGTCAAATGCATCGGATTGATTAGCGTTTCGCCTACGATGTTTCCAATCTGATCAAACGCAGCGGATTTTCTCTGATAGTTTCGTTGCTGCTTTGTTTTGCAACGGCTTGCGCTCACGACACTTCAAATTTGGTCTCTTGTCACCGCAGGCAGGATGTTTCCGGTTTGATGAAACACATTTTTTTTCCAGTGACAGGTTCGTTGCATCCGAAGTGATTTGTTTCAAGACAATTTCGTTGCACGCACGATGATGTATATGCAGCGCTTTTTTGTGGTAACAGGACCATTTCCAGTTTTGATTGGATGAGGATCGTTTTCGAAACGGTCGTGTCAGTTTCTTTGCGCCCAATCGCAGGTGTGTTTGTGCGTGCCTGTTTGGTCACATGGGAGACCATGAGCTGAATCTTTTCATTATGTAGTTCGACGTTTCTTTTTTTGTTTTGTCGTTCGGCCTCTTTGTCTTCTTGGAAGCCCGAATGCTGGGGACGCGACGCATCCGTGGTGCAGAGGACGTGGAGCCCCATGTGACGTACTGGCGCTACATTAGCAGCCGCGCAGAGGCCCAGAGATGGGAGCCTGGTGACCGTGGGAGCACTGCTCTGTGCAGGCCCTGAACCTGAGCGTGCAGACTCCGTGGGGCACCCGTTTCGACTCCAGAGTGTTGAGGGTTTGAGGGTTTGCAGTTTGTGACTGGTCTGCGCCTGCGCGAGGGAGGCCTGTTGAGAGTCTTGTGTGCAGTGCGGCAAGCCTGGAACTGCCAGGTCGCACCTGGTCCTCGCCCGCATTGCTTGCTTGACACGCTGCTCCGCTGCAGAGTGGCTGCACGCCGCTGCACTCTGTGACGGGTTCTCATCCGCATGCAATGGCGAGGAACGCTGGAGCCTTCCGCCATGCTGGAAGTGCAAGAAGATTGGAAACAGCTGAGCGATCGCGAGCGGGACGTGCTGCACGATGTCTTCCTCTTGGATGGACACGAGCACAAGGCCTTCATGTTTCTCTACCTGCCGCTCTTCCTGGCCAACGCCCGATCGAATCCCGATCTGGGACTTCAAGGTGGTTTGAAGTTCCTGGTGGAGATCTACGACAAGCTCATAAGGCACAAGTGTCTAACTCTGGCCGGACCAACGGTCAAGGTGGAGCCCTGGCCCTGCCACTGTATGCTTTATGCTCTTGTGTGCATGACCTGACCTGTTCTGATCCGTCGGCTGAGCCGCAAGTCTCCTGCCGAGGACTTGTCAACTCTCGCAGTTGTTGCCACCGACGTCGAAGATCTTCCAACCCTTCGCATCTTGGATGCTAGGGAGGTCGGGAGGTCTTGGGCGGCACCACAACAATCGGGTAAGAAAGATAAGGAAAGTGCCTGGACTTCGCGAAGATCGTGAAGCATGAGAAGGGAGTCACCGTGCTCCTGACCAGCGCGAGCTATCAAGTGCTCACCGGACAGATTGGGCTCAGCGTGCCCTGCGTTTCGGGGTTCTCCCTTCACATGAATGCCCCCTGACGAGGACAGCTCGTGCACCACACGAGAAGTGCAGATATGCTGGAGCTCCTGACGCAACAGCAGCGGCCCGACGCAAGGGTGCGGTGCCTTCCTTTCTTCATGGGGCCCTTCCTTGTTTTATTGCACAATGTTTTTGTTGGGGGTTTCCGTGTTTTTGCTGTTGCTCTGCTGAGGCTCCGGCTCGAGAGTGCCATCATGTCCAAGGCCCTGGGCCGACCTCTGAGGGCCTCCATCTCCCTGGACAACCTGGCAACGTGGCTCTTTAAGCAGCTCCTTCAGACCTTCCAAGAGCGTTTCGAACTTCGAAGCACGCGTGACGCTCCCTTGTGAAAACGAGGAGTCGGAGGGAGAAAGAGACCCGCACGCCATCGAGCAGACCTTCCTCTAGCTCCTGTGAACGGAATCCACACTAGCTTGTGGCTGCGTCGGGGGTGATCTCTATCGCCCATTATGCAGAACACTGATTCATGCAGTTGTCACACATGCAGCCATGAAATCCCGCTTCCACATAACGCTATCCCCAGATTCCCCTCGCTTGTGTTGGCCTAGAAAAAGCTTTATAAGGAGTGGGTCCAATCAAGACTTCAAGTTTTGCTTGTGCGGCACAAAGCGATGCCCGCGCCCGTGCGCATGTCATTCATTGCTATGATACGTGTGTTTGTCAAGACTGTCTCTGAGTTGCACAGAGACTCCTGCAATTTGCCCACGCTTCACGCCAGAATGCTGTCTAGGCTGGGCAGAAGCTCACCCCGGAACCACGCGCCTTCTTCGGAAAACGCAAGCTTGGCCAAGCCAGCTTCGCACAGTTTTCGAGGCCAGAAATGGCTGCACTCGGTTGGTGCCCCCCTTCGGCTGAGCACCTCTTGAGCCAGGCAGCCCTCTCGCAAAAGATGAACCACACAAGTCACATAAGGCTCATGCGACAGTGCTCGACAGCTCAAGCACAGTGCTCTAAGTTGGTCCCGTCGAACCCTTGACACCGCAAAGGCGCTGTCTGTTGGCTGGAATAGGTAATATGTCAGTCTCGTGATAGTACCAAGTACTGTACCAAGCACCACGACACTGGATACGGAAAAGGCTCCTTTCTGCGATCTCTTGGGGGCCCCTTCGCGAGCTGTGTCGTGCGCGTCTTCGCCTTGGCACCAAGACGGTGGCCTGCCAGTTGTGAGATCGGCTTCGAAAGTATCGTGCAGAAGACCATGGAAAGACCTGCAAGTCGGACCAACAGCAGACCTGAGCACATGGAGGATTTGGGGCTGGCAAGCAGAGGCAACACGCGAGCACATAAACAGAGCGAATGCATGGCCATGGCCATGGCTCCTCAGCCCGTTGAGAACGGCTACTCGGGTTTCGAAGATTCCGAAAACGGTGACTTCGATCAGGACGCGAGTCTTCGTCTCAACGCTTCAATCTCCATCTCTGTGCTCCAGGAGTCAGAAGATGACCAGCGCAGGTCCTGCTGTGCGTCGCCGGCGCCCTTGGCACACAGGGAAACGCCGCGCTTCACCAACGTAGGCGCAAGACCTGATCTCGATCCGGAGAGACGGAGGGCTTTTGGAGCGTAGAAGTATCCTCTTCGCCGCAGGCTTGATCGGGGAGACGTCCCACGACGGGGCCGAGCACGTGACGGATGAGGTCTTCAATGCTGCATCACACCTTATGGGAGGGATGCTCTCCGTTCTTGGCCAGCCGCTTATAAGTACACTTTACCATCCTGGGTACACCGCTGGCTGCAGTCTCTTCCTGAGGCTCGGCTGTCCTAATCACCGGTGCAGCAGCCCACTCGAACCCGTGGGGCGTCATCTCGCGGCGCGGCTGCAGCTGGACGCTTCAGCGCGCACTCGGAAACGCCCGCTCCCCCTCAGGTTTTCCTTGTACGGCGCCTCGCTGATGTTCTTGTTTTTCGCCAGCTTTGCGCCCGACTCCCAGAGACTCCGATGGCTAGGAGCCCAGTCCTTGGACGAGAGTGGCATCACTGTTAACGTGGCAGAGGCACCACGCGATCAAAGGGCCGAAGCCACTCATGGACCTCCTGCGCACTCTGGACTACGTGGCTATCTATTTCCTAATCCCTGGAACGATGGTCCCGGCTGGGTGCCCAGAAGACAACGCACCCGAGCTTTCGAGACATAAGAATCTTCTGAGGTCTGCTTCGTGTGCCTCCACGACACCTGGGTGGGCTGGGTGTTCTTCGGAACCACCTGGGGAATTGCCTTTTTGGGAGCGATGTGCTCAGGAGCTTTGTGTCTCATGTGCGCAGAAGAAACGGCTTTGCTGATTGGCTGACATGCAAGGTCTGGTTCCAATCCTTCTGTCCGCTTGAGTTCCCAATGTGGGCGAGTATGACCATGTACGTGCAGGGCTCAGATGCTCAGAGCCTCCTTTTCCTTGATGCAAGCTCCTGGCTCCTTGAGCCTTACAAGACTTACCAACCAAAACCCTTCCTGCTGCCTTGCTTGGTGCAAGGTCACCCTGGGCTGGTTCGGCGCCTTCCTGGCCATCCCTGCCTACAAGTGCATAACCTTCGGAGGCAGGACGGGTGTGTATACAGTACTTTGTAATATATATATATATATGTGTATGTATGTATGTATGTATGTATGTATGTATGTATGTATGTATGTATGTATGTACACATACCGATGATAGATATGTGGCTAGATCGATTAGATAGTGAATGTGTGTGCGTGTAGATATGGTACCCTGCTCGAAGTCCAGCACGAAGTGAGGAGCACCAGCTCTCCAGTCGTCGCAGCAACTTTCCCCGGCACCCTTTGAACGTAATCCCGGTAATCCTGACAACGACCCTGTTTGCTTAGCTTGTCTTGGTCTCCTGTCCGCTGTCAGAGTTGTCACCTTAAGCCTTTACACATGTTCGAGCCTTGTGGGTGTTACAACTTGTGGCAAGCTCGACTTTGTCTTCAGTAGATCCTTGCAGTAACACTTCTTTTCCCATGAATGCTTTACCACTTGATATCCACTGATCGAATCACAACAACCCGTAAAGCCTTGTTGACATCTAGGGGCGAACTTGGAGACCTCTGGTTTGCAAGCGTAGTTTTTCAGGACCAACGTCGTGAATACAGGCACTTGTACTTTTTGGAAATGGGCAGGATTCTGAGGTACTGCAGAGAAATCATTAGCGCAAGAAGCCGAGACTGCAACATCTAAGTGACCGATTTGCCGAGATTGCATGAAACGAGGACCAGTATCTGGATTATGGGGTCACAAGACATACATCGCAGGATTTGTTTGGAATTTCACTGCAGATTGAATTGTTGCAAGGAGTGCAGTCAGGGTTGGAAAGATCGGATCACGAATGCAGTCCTGGTGGCATGAATGGACAAGCTTTGGATGTTCTCAAGTGCAGGAAGGAGACTGCGACAACAGCAAGAGCAGCAGTGGCACCAAATGAATTGAAAGTGATAAGCCTCTGGCCTAATGATGCCAGAAACGGATCAAATTGACTCGCGGAGCTGGTTCCGAGATTCAAGACTCCGCCCTGACGTCTAACGATGAATCTTCATACTGGAGTCGAGGCCGAATCAAAATGACTCGATCAGATTCGCTTTGATTCGGGATGCCTCCTGGAGGGTTGCTGGGCTTGCGGGTTGGTCTGCTTTCCGGTCTGGCGGCGCTTTCAGTGTCTGTCTGTCGGCTGTCCTCCGGCCTGCCTGTCCGTCTGTCCGTCTGTATGTATGCACGTAACATTTAGGGTCCCCTTTTAGGAGCCCAAAAGAAGGCGGCACAGGTATAAAGAAGACCCGACAAGAGATAAGTTACTAGATGCATGTCCGACTAGATGCATGGATGTTGGTACATTCGTGTACAAATCGCCAATGAATGATGCTCAGATAGGCAGCCGGGATGGCTGGATGCGGAGATAGATGTCAGATATAGATATAAGTGGATGGCCGGCTAGCTGCTAGATAGATGGATAGCTAGTTAGATAGTTAGCTAGCTGGATAAGTTTAAACGCGAATGCAAGGACGCAGCCACAGACAGGGAGAGAGGGAGAGACGGCGAGAGATGGAGGGATCGGTCGCATCGCCTTGAAGCCGAGGCGCGCTGCTACTGCTGCTCGGGGGTCTGTCCTACACCTTCGGAGGTGTCATCTTCACCATGCAATGCCACCCAGCCCAATGGGAAAGAGTCGAGGGGGCAGTGAGTGTTTGGGAACCTCTGAGGTCCGAATCCAATCAAGGGAAAGTTCGGCTTTCACGAGATCTGGCATGTGCTTCGGCTGGACTGTTGAAGTATGGAGCCTACGGCTTCTTGGGGCCCCCTGCTTTCGCGTGCGAAGTCGAGGTTTTCGTTCTTGTCGGAGCCGCATTTCACTACGCCTGCATGCTCTTCTACGTGTTCCCCCACGTGAAGTCCGGTTGTGCCCAAGGAGGCTGCACATAATAAATTTAACAGTTGTAGCGGCACCAAAAAACCGAAGGTGCAAGCGTGCGAAGAGAAGCGTGCCGCCGCGAAGAAAAAGGTGGTGGCTCTTTGAGTGCTGGCCGTCGCCGTTTAGCTCCTCCTTAGCCGCCTTGTCGCCGTTTGTGTCCTGCAGTTGCCCGCCCGCCCGCTCTACAGCGCTGAGTCGGGGCAGTAGAGCCCCTTTTGCGGGGATCCGGCTGCACAGGGTGAACGATGCCTCGGCGACAGCCCGGCTCCTCGCAGACTCGTAGCCGCCGTAGCCCTCGCTGGAACTGCGCGAGGTGAGACGCATGGGCAGCGTTTGGTCCCATCTATGGGAGCCCCAGTGTGGTCAAGGCGCAAAATGGCAACGATTGCCCCATCCTCATCCTTTTCTCAACGGCCGCCTGGCAGGTCACTCTCTGCTCGGTGGAGATGACGAGTCTTCGCTGAATGCCAGGTGCCGGGAAGCACAAAGCCGAGAATATAAGGAGTACCTGATGAGTTCTTGTGGTTTGTGGGCACGGCAGGTATGACATGGACCTCTTTCCTCAGAAAATCGGCGAGGGGCAGTTTTCGAAGGCGTACGTCTGCTGGAGTAAGGAGGATTCTTCTCAGCGCTACGCCTTGAAGGCGCCCCGGTGTAATCCTGGCTTTCGAAGGCCGTAACGCCGTAGAAGCTCCTCTTTCAGGTCTTCACGCCGGATGAGGGCGCCGAGCATGCCACAAATGTCCCAGCCTGAAGGGAACCTTCCGAGTCTTCTGCCTTTTTTGCCGCGTGTCAGTGATCTGCCGGAGAGGAGATTCGAGTGCTCCTCCTGCTGGGTCCTTCTCCCAGTTCTTTGAGTCCTCTGTGGGGAAGCGCCCCCCCAAGTCTTAGAATGTGGGGGGGCACTTTCCATGGCAGGCCAGCACCCTCGAATCATTCGTCTCGTTGACCTCCACCACGAGGCGCGGGTGCGGCGCAACGAATCTCCCGGCCGCAGCAATTTTGCAGAAGAGTTCGCGCATACGTTTGTGTCTGTGCGCCTGTCCGAGTTACCGTGATGTTGTGAAGGCCCAAGCACTGCTAGACAACATTTTAAGCACATTTTTCACACAGAACTGCAGCCGAGCGTTTGTGACCAATGGCCTCTGCGAGGAATCTCGAAACATGCGCCTGGTGCTGGAGCTTTGTGCAGGAGATTGGTCACAGTCATTCATGACGGCTTTCCCTGCTATCTGATGCTGATCCAGGCGGCCAGCTCTTCGATCGCTTGGTGTCTCGTGGCCGATACAAGGCAGAGCCCTGCCTAACACCACCCGAAGCCCTAAACCCTACACCTTCGGCTTCAGGCGACGAAGGCTGCTTGCGTCGTCCAGGAGATTTTGGAGGCCGACCTTTTTCAAGGGGGGCGGCTTCTCTTTGGTGCTCTACATGGGAGGCCCTTGCGTATATGCACGGCAAGGGTGTGATGCATCGGGTGCCGACCATAGATTGCCACAGGTAAGAGTCGAAAACCAAGCTGTTCCGACTGCAAAGGATCTGAAGCCAGAGAACGTCCTCCTCGTGTCTCCTGTAAGCGACATTGACATCAAGGCCAGAGGCAGACAGATTTGTGTTTGCATCTGATATACTGATATATCCTACCTTTTTATACACAATGAATGAATGAATATATATATATATATATATATAATGTGTATATATATATATATATATATATGTATAGATAGAGAAGTGAACGGTAGGATTCCTCTACGGCCTGCAGCAAGCAAGTAAGCAAGAGAGGGCGAAGAAAGAGAGCGAGAGGGGGAGATAATATCCCACTAGGGGGAACTCCCCTTGACGCAATCAGGTTGGTGGCATTTATTCTCAAATGTCATGTTTGTCAGGTAGGCAAAAACTCCCCGTCGTCAGTGCCAGAGTTCCTGCTTTGAGGGGGGCTTAGGACTTTTTTGATATGCATGGCATGCATGCGTGGTGTCTCCTTCGAAGTCTTTCCTTCGAAGCTGTCTTGGCACCCACAACAGGTGGGGGGCGCACCTGCGCAGGGTCAGAGGTCTGCGAAATAACGAAAAGCAGAGCCATGCTTGCCGTATAAACGCATATTTATGGGGTCCTCTTGGCACCAGGTCTGCGACTTCGGGATTGCGAAGATGGCGGAGCGCTCTGACGGCAGCGTTGTCCGATCCGCGCGGGTGATCCAAAGTCGACCCTGGCCGCAATCCTGGCCGCGCTCCACCTCCTTCAAAGGGTCCGGAAGCATAGTCAAAGCCGCCGTTGCACAGGATTGTGCCGCGAGTATTGTTGGGAGGTCAGATTTCTATCTTGCACCAGAAATGCTGCGACAGGAAGAGTAGCCTGGCTCAAAAAGGGATGCGAAGAGCAGAAGTGGCCAAAACGAAGCTGGGGGGCACGGCTTTGTGTCCCTGTCGCAGGTATGGCCCGGAAATCGACCTTTGGTCCTTGGGCGTGACGACCTTCTCGCTGCGTTGAGCTCAGCCGAGCTCAGCCCTACGGCCCAGCGGCCTCCCTCTCTTCGAAGGGCGGGCCAAGAGTGCGCGGCTGCTGCAGGATCAGCGGCTCTCTGCCCTTCGTCGGCGAAGGAGGCGCGGAGGACTTACGAGGCGGGTCGGCGGGTCTCCGAGTTTTTTGGAGCTTCCCTTCCTGCTCTGAACTTTGGGCTGGCAGGAACCTACAGCAAAATCGTCCACCGAGACATCAGATTCGACGGCCAGGCCATGCACCCCGGCACCGGGTGAGAGTTGCACGGAAAAAACGCGGTGTGCGTGTCCCGTCCCCCCCACCTTCGAGGCTTGGGAAGAGGCGCCAGCCACAGCTCTGCGCTGAGCTTGCAGCGACCCTCCGTAAGTAGCGCAAGACATCGCATCTCCAGGCCCTCTAGGCTACTAAGCCCTAGTTCGGCCATCTGGCTTCAGAGAAGAAGGAGAAGCCACATCGGAGCTGCCAGCTGCGCTCCTTGCTTGACATGAGGGTGAGAGTGTGTTCAAAGAAAAAGCGAGTCGAGGCAGCGGACTTCATCCTCCAGCTGCTCAGCTTGGATCCCGCCCAGCGCCCCAGCGCTGCGCAGGCCCTGCCCGTAGCCAAGCTTGTGCTAAGCTGGCAGGAAGGAATGGATTCCGAGAGCCATGAGCCCGAAGCCATATGTAGTGCTAGTGCCTCCTTTCGCCCAGGGCTGCCGGGCTCGAAGAGGCTCGAGTCCGAGAGTTTAGGACGTGAGCGCCAGGCGCTGTCCCACGGCTTCGTGAAGTCGGCGCTGGAGTCGTTTGTCGACAGTGACGAGGACGAGGAGGAGGAAGAGGAGGAAGACGAGTCGGATCTCCAGCTGGACGAATTAGAGTCAGAAGGGGGATTGCAACCTGGCTGCCTGCCAGCGATGAAACGTCCGTATTGCCTTGTTGCTTGTTGCTCTGGCGCACCATCCTGGAGCCCACCCTTGCCGCCGTGCTTGATTCGGGTATCCACTCTTTTCGGAGCCTTTGGCACGAGCTTGAAACCTTTCGGAGGCAGCGCAACAGCACATCATGTCAGGCAAGGGGAGAGTAGATTCTTGGCACCACAACTGTATAGGTACTCCGTCACTGAATCTCACCCCTCCACTCGTCAGTCCACTCAGCAACGATGGCCTGGCAGCGATGTCGCAGCGACGCGCCGTCTACGCTGCCAAATTCCTCAGGCGACGAAGCCTGGCATCGTGCCGACTGCTTGTGAACCGAGCTTGACAACCCAGCAAACACATAGAGAGGTCGAATGGTGAGGGTTTTTTTTGCATGGTTTTGGGATTTCTCTTCTTCCATGCCCGGGTGATCTTTGCCCTTGGGGAGGCCGCCGAGCTGGACGAAGCGGCTGCTGCTCCGGGAAAAGCCCCGGGTGCTGACAGGAGCCGGGACAGTCAGGTGGTCACAGGTTATCCTTCTACGCGAGCCGGATGTGTTTGGGCAAAACGGGGCACGCGGTAGATGCGCAGGGCCTTTCGAAAACCCTGTGCGCCGCTGGGTCCGGCTGCGGGAGAAGGTCCTTGGCCTCAGCGAATCGTCGCACTTGAGCTCATGACCGGCTACGCCGCGCCAGCGTGAGCTTGCCCAGGCGCGGCAGTTTGCGGAGCTCCCGCCGCCACGGCGAATCCCCGTGCCAAAGCCTGCACGGCCGAAGCTGCTCCAGGCGGGAGCATCGCATTGAAAGAGATCTCGGCTCCTCCTCTTTGCGGCCGGCCAGGCTGTGGAAGGAGTGCCGCGGGTGAACCCAGAGGAGAGCCTCGGGACTTCGGGCCTTGCTTAAATCAAGACATCCGCAACTCGAAAAAGCTCGGAGGCGCTCCAACGTCGCCTGGATTTCCTCCTCTCTGATGCTGCTGCGTCCACCTTAAGCTACGTCACTGCTATCCTCCCTCTCTCGCTGCCTCTCTCTCTCTCTCTCCGGTGCGCTCCTCCGAGAAGCTGAGGTGAAGCAGCAGCTGGCCGCACCCCTTCGGCCTGGTTTGAGTCCATACTTCGTGGAGTTCCAGTGCTGGAGCAGGCGCTGGAGAAAAAAACCGGCTCTGTGGCGCCCGCTCTTAAAACTGAGAGTTTTTTCTAAATTCTAAATCTTAATCATCTCGCGAAAGGCAAGTGGGGGGGAGGCAGGCCCCTTTTTTTTTGTTGGTCTTGGAGGCAGCTGCGTGAGATCCGGCGCGTCTACCGCGCTCAGTATCTCCAGAAGCTGGCTGAGGCGGCCGTTGCCACGCGGTGTCATTCCATGCCCTGCACAGTGTTTACAGGATTGCACGGACAGGTCACGGAAGTGGAGAGGGCGCGGGAGGCCGGGCCCTAAGGGAGGATCTGGGGTGCTGCGACGGCCTCCGTCATGGTGGGAGCTGTTTCGGTCCGCAGTGTATGGGCAGAGGACGTGTCTCTTTTTTGACCTCGTGCCACCTTGGTTTGGATCCTCGACGAGCTGCCGTGGCCAGGCGGAGCTGTACCAGAAAGAGCGGCAGCAGCGACAGGAGAGGAAGCAGGCGCCATGGTTTTTGCCGGAGAGGAACGTGCCAACAAAACAAATCGAAGCCGAAGTCGCCGAAGTCTCTTAGTTCGACCTTTGTGGGGTGTGAGGCGAACATGCAGCGCATCGGCGAGGCTGGAGCTGAGGTTTCTTCAGTTCGTATTAGACTGCGAGGGAGTTGCCGTCTGTCCGTCATTCTCCTTCTTTCACAATATATATCTCATGAACAAATTAGGCTTGTTATGTTCGTTGTTTTACAGTGTTACCACTTTATCTGAGGGGAGGTGACAAGAAGCCTTCCAAGAGCCAGGATATGAAGCGCCGGGCAATCCTGCGAGACCGGAAACGCATTGAGTCCAAGGTCAACGAGGCCTGTCGGGGAGGTCGGTGTAATGACGGTGCAGGAGTGTAGGAGTTTAGGTACCGCTGGTTCTAAAGCTGTAAAGAAGCATCTCATCTCGCCGAACTCAGCTCAAGTGGTACAAAGTTGCCCAAGCATTCCTGGCTAATGAGCCTCCGGAGCCATGGTGTATGGCCTGATGATCCATTCCGTCCCTGTCCTCAGCTGGCGCCCAGCGCTTTTGTGGTGCTTTGGAAAGATGTAGCCCAAGGTGGATTCCAGTCAGACGCTACACTTTTCCATCTTCTACACGCCCGAGGAGACATTCACTGCATCACTTCTTCATCGTTCTGCGTGCCGGGCTGAGCAGGGCAACAATACCTACAAGAAGACCCGGCAGCAGACGATCATGCGACGAATCTTGGAGGATCGAAAGGAGAGGGACTTCCCACGCCTTGTGCCATCTGTGCTGGTGAGGAGCATCTTTTTCAGACTCACTCCGGTGACCAGCACACGGTGGTCAAGTCCAAGGCTTGCACTGACACACCTTCAACTGTGCGAAGCGTGCAATTCAGAGAGCAAGAGAGACAGCAGGTCTCGTCGCTGGACGATGCGGACTGGCCCGGGCCTACCAGAGCACTCAGAGCTCTGTGCACGAGAGCAGAGAGTCCTTCCGTTTCACTCGCCCTGTGCCGTGGACCCATGCTCGCGCCCATGCTCGCGCCTGTTGAGGCTCTTCCGCTTCTCCTCAGACACGAAGCCCGCCGGCAGCCCAAGCACGGCAGGCCGCAGGGGTCAGGGCCAGGGCCCCGGAGCGGGCGAAGCGCCGAGGCGGCTTACAAGGCCCAAGCCGGCTTCGACTACACCGAGGGCATCCTGCGGCTGCAGGAGAGTCGTGTGTTTCTATGGGAGGCTGCACTCTACAGCGCGGACTGCTTGCTTGGGAGCAAAACCCTTCGCAGGCCTCAAGCCTCTTCGAGTACCCAAAGCTGGTGGTCTGGAAACACGTGGATAAGGCACCGAACGACTCGCAGGGGCCCGCACAGATCTCGCTTCTGCGAGGTGGTTTACACCCTGATCTGCGAGCCCTTGGATAATCCCTTGCTGGCATCCAGCTTCCTAACGCTCTTCGTGCACGAGGTGGGCCGCTGGCTTCAGAAACCATGGCATCTCAGAGTCTGGAAACCTGGCAGTTGAGCGACCACTTCCGCAAGGCTCAGAAGAAGTGGGTGAAGTGGGTGTAGGGTTCAGAGTTGAAAGCTGGCTCGGATCAGGCTGGGAGCCTGGTGGATGAAGTCTCTGCTCGTCCCGACGAGGTCTTGGCCATCTTGGCGCCCTAGCGGCCCTAGCTCTCCCCACCCTCGCTCCCTTCTCTCCCCTTCTCTCCCTTCCCGGACTGGCTGAGAACTTCATGCTTCCTGGCGGCCAATTGCTCTTCGTCAACTCCAACCTCCATCGCTTCAACAAGTCGCAGATCTCGCAGGCCGGGATCTTGAACCGGGCCCCTGTGAGGCCGATTCTTATCACGTCATACATATGATCACTGCATCATCGCATCCTTTTCTGAGTGTGACGCTCAGGTGCTGAGCCAAAAGGCTTGAGCTAGGACGGGCCGACACTCGCACCCACAAGCGGGCGATTGCGGGACACCCGGGGAGCGCCAACGAAATGTGGGCTTCTCCGCGAGCCGCGCCGCGAGCGCCTATTTATTCGTTTTTCTTCGCAGATTCGTCGCAGCTGCGCAGGCCATCGAGATGGCGCGGCGCTCCAAGCTGAAGCGCCAGCGTCTCTTCTGGTTTCGCCGGATGGAGACCCTGTCGAGGCCCGGACTTTTGGGCGGGGGAGAGCGAGAGATGGGCCAGAGTGACAGCTTGACAGGCTGGTGGTGTCCTCGGAGAACTTGGAGGAGGCGTTCGCGGCTTTCCCAGACTCACAGGCCCAGGGCCCTTCCAAGCCAGAGCGACAGGAGACTTGGCGCTACAGTGCAGTCCGCTACAGGCTCCCTCGTCCTCGGGCAGCACCACGAGCAGCCCCTCGTGCGCACGGCTCGCTTTCAACTCTTTGCGTTGCCTTGTTCTTTCGCTGATTTCGCGCCCCTCTGGTGCCAGGGGTGTGCTCCTGAGTCGGAACGTCTCCATTCCCTACTTGCTGCGCCAGTTCGGTGGCTCCAAGGTCGGAGCAGGGACGGGGGGCTAGGATCCGCTAGGCAAAGAGTTCTTCTCTGGACAGCCGCGAGGCTGACCCGCAGCAGAAGAACCGCCGAATTCCGGGCATCGACAACGTCAAGCGCGAGGCGAGGGCTGCCTGGTGCCGTCTCGTGTCTTCTCCGTCGTTGCGGGCGCGCCTTCGCCGCCGGGCAGATCCTGCAGATGTCCTATGACATCCTCGGCGAGGCTCTGCCTCTTCTGGTCCCTCTGACTCTTGTTTTGTGTGTTTTTCTTGGTGCAGGACGAGGAGCGCTACGAGGCCGAGGTCCCGCAAGAGGCCGATTGGAGGAGCCGTGCCCAGCAGCGCCTCGGCCGCGAGAGACGACGTCTCTGCGACAGCGAAGAGCCCTCCCTCTCGTCCCTCTCTCTCTCTCTCGCACTCTCTCTCTGTGTCTTTCTGAGCAGATAAAGTCTGAGGCTCTATGGCGATGGCATCTTCAATCATGAGCAGAAGATGGCTCTCCTCGACCAGAAGATTGCCATGCTGAAGGGGTTCGGGTCGCGGGCCCTTCGGGCAGCGTTGTCTTGAAGCCTCGCGGCCGTCTCAGGGCGCAGAAGTTCGAGGAGCAGAAGGGCCGGGCGGACCTGATCACCACGAAGCTGCCAAGCGGCATCCCGCAGCCTGCAAAAGGGTTGCGCAATGCGGGCTCACTGAGGCTCATTGACGAGCTGGAAGCGGTGAGGGAAGCGGAGCTCGAAAAATCACAGCAGGAAGAACTGAAGGCCGCTATGGATAAGGAGGCTCCGACCTGATACTTATACCTGACCCTGTCACTTGGAGGCAAAGCAACAAAGCCAGCGCGGAGAAGACCCGCAGGGAATGCCCGCGTACGATCCAGCCGGTCGCATCACTTGATGCCCTGATGCCGCACGCGCCGAAAAGAGAAGCTTTCCAGTAGTCTTTGGAGCCTGCCAGCTGCCACTGCCTGCAGCATATCAGCATATCTGCTGTCTCTGAGCATCACCGTGAGAGCCCAACTTGGCCGACAGGAGCTCCATTTACGGAAGCTGTCATCGGCATAGTAGAACGCCGCATGGGCAGTGGCACGCAACGGATCAGGGCATTTTTAAGGCAGGTCTGGTCAAGGCCGGAGATGGGGACGCTGAAACCCTTCCTTTCGCGCGCCGCAGAGCAGACATGCCCATTTCCTGTAGTGCCGAGTCCCAAGAGTCGCAGCCCTTCCCGGCATGAATGGCGCGCCCTCGTCCTCTAAGCCAGGAGCTGAGTAGAGCCTGTAGCCGGTCCCCCTGCAGCCCTCAGCCCAGACCGCATCCCAGCATGCCGCGCCATGTGGCCATCATTGGAACAGGCTCCGCCGGCATGGTCACAGCCCTGTCTTTGAAGCGTGAGTTCGGTGACGATGTCGACATCCATGTCTACGACCAGAGCAAGAGCTTCAATCTGTCGCAGGGTGTGGAGCTCTCGCCGGGTCCTCCCTTCCAGGTTGTGATGAAGGCCTTGGGCCACGATGTGGAGGCGGTGATGAAGGAGTACGCCTGCGAACACAACACCGCCACGGTTTCCGACTCCGCAGGAAACCGCATCCCATTCGTCGAGGAGATCATTGAGAGCACGGGCATCTACAAGGGAGTGGCCGGGAAGACCCCTGAGGGCGACGTGGTCGAATTGGCTCGATTCAGCATCAACCGGGGCATGTTCATGTCCATTCTTCAGGACGAGTTCTTCAAGGCCATGGGAGGTAAGGATGCTGCCTCGAAGCAGCTGCACTGGGATCACAAGTTGGAAGAAGTCCTGCAAGAGCCGGAGGGCAAGAAGACACTCCGCTTTGCCAATGGCGAAGAAGTGACGGGCGTTGATTTGGTCGTCGGAGCGGATGGGGTTCATTCTGCGGTCCGAAGGGCCTGCTTCGATGATGTCCCTGCGACCCATGTTGGCGCCAACATCATCTACGGTGTCGTCCCCGGCACCCCCGATATCTACCACGAACACGCCTTCAACATCGTTGTGGCAGCCACCTTTTCCATGGTGATCTCCCAGATCGTCGACAGCGAGGGTAAGAGGATGACATGGTGGGCCATGGTCCACACGGACCGCGAGAAGCACGATTCTCCCACAAGCTCACCGAAGGCCTACCGCGCTTTCTGGGAGTCCAAGGCGGACGTGCAAAAGCTCGCTCATGACCTCGTGGCGGAGGAGGAGGGCGACACTTTGCCAAAAAAGTTCGTGGCTTTAACCCCAGAGGAGGGCTTCCGTTATGCCGGCTTCTTCTTAGACCGCGACCCAACCACTTTGAAGCATTGGGGCAACGGCGAACTGGGCGCCGTGTGCATCGGCGACGCTGCGCACGCGATCCAGCCCTGGGCAGGCATGGGTGCGTCTTTGGCAGCCGAGGATGCCTTTGTCCTGGGCAAGATGATCGCTAAACATGGCTGGGACAAGCTCCAGAACGCTTTCGATGAGCTCCAGGCTCTGCAACTCCCCCGCGTCCAGTTCTACAGGCAGATCACCATGAACAATGCACCAAAGGGCATCATCTCTGAGGACCAGATGGTCCCCATCGAGCAGGTGGTTGAGCAGTTCGGTGATCAGCGTGGTATTGAGGCGTGCCCTGCATGGAAACAGTTCTGCGAGACATTGCGCCTAAAGTCGGCCTAGACCATCCTAGACCTGGAGACCTAGAGGGCCTGATAGATGCTGCCACGTGCGGGGATCAAGTGTTTAGAGGGCGTTGTGTCCTTTTCCAGATCGGGGACGCGAAGGCGTTTTGCCCTGATCAGCACAACCACTGTGCTGGGAGGCAGGACTTGCCTGCTCCACTTGTTTAGTTTCAGTGCCGCCGTCAGATTTCGAACAGCGACTGGAGAAAAGGAAAGACATGATACTAATGTTTAATCATCACATCCAGCAGTTGCTAATGAATGATGAGTTCTTAGAAGACTACTTTATGCTATT